>CAIGQQ010000835.1:234290-254037 GCA_903798035.1 Danio albolineatus
CATTGCAAAAATTGAACCAATTTTCATGGTAATAACTGAGTTTCTTTCTGTTTTTAGGTAGGCTATCTTTCTGGCAATTTAGCTACAATTTTTTTTTAAAATGACAATAGTTTGTAACATTGAAATGTTTCCTAACACTGATAAATTGGTTGGGTAATAGGCAACGTGAAGCATGATGACTCGGTTATGCTAATTTCACTAGCCTATATTTATTTACCGGTTATACGAATAGTCTAACCGTGGTTTATGTGTGGGCATAGTTTGATGTCTTTATCTAAAATGTTAAACATTTATATTATTTGAAATAAAACGGAAAGAAATAAAGAGAATACAATATCATTTAGGCTGAACCACTGGTTTGGCACTGAAGCCATGATCCACGGTATCGTTGCATAACCTTCATTGATAAAATCAGTAATAGTGCATATTATAATTACTATAAAAAAGTATATTATTGCCTTAAGTCAGTAACAAAGTATCAAAGTAATAATAAATAAGTATATAAATAGTCAAAATGAAAGGAAAAGGAGGGACCAAAATCAGTCACCAGGTCTAGTGCCCCCCTATACGGGATTAAAATGCCCCCTCAGTTATGACATCCTGGCGCCGGGCCTGCTCACAGAGTTCATTTTAACAGGGTAAGGTTTATTCTTCCATCGAACTGGAGTGTGTGTTACCCTTCAAAGTGTTAATATATTACCTGTTTTCCTATTGTCAATTGGTGTGTGTGTGTGTGACATAACAGTGATCAAATATGTTGAAAATAGTTTTCATTTATTAAATGTTCATTAATCTTTTCAGAAATAATTTCAATACATTCAACTCTTTGCATTTTAAAATGCAACAAGACATGTTTCAAGTTTAAGTAAAACATAGGCTACTGGTTTGATCACTGTTTGTCCGAAAGAACCGGTTCGAGTAAAAAAACGGAACTTCACTAGTGGGAAATACACCGTATGTTTAACACTGAAAAAAAGTCATTGAGTGCATGATTATTTGTCATTATTTTTTTTTTAAATAACATGAGCAAAAATTGCGCCACGATGGCGGAGTGAGTAGCACGTTCGCCTCACAGCAAGAAGGTCGCTGGTTCGAGCCCTGGCTGGGTCAGTAGGCATTTCTGTGTTGAGTTTGTATGTTCTGCCCGTGGTTGCGTGGGTTTCCTCCGGGTGCTCCGGTTTCCCCCACAAGTCCAAAGGTATGCGGTACAGGTGAATTGGGTAGGCTAAATTGTCCGTAGTGTATGAGTGTGAATGTGTGTATGGATGTTTCCCAGAGATGGGTTGCGGCTAGAAGGGCATCCGCTGCGTAAAAAATATGCTTGATAAGTTGGCGGTTGATTCCACTGTGGCGACCCCGGTTTAATAAAGGGACTAAGCCGACAAGAAAATGAATGAATGAACTTAACTCTCAAAACAACTTGAGCAGCAGTTTTGACCAGCAGATGTCGCCAAGCTTGTGGTGTTTTAAGCGACAGTGTGTTCAGTGTGTTTATTTTGTCCTCCAGGTGGTGATATTAGCTGTCATGACGGTCCACACACGCTTTGCCAAAGAAGAAGAAGGTTTTATCGTGCTGCTGCATTTTCGCGATTTAATGTTTTCAATATGGCGGCCTCCTCGAGCAACGCTGCCGCGGCTAAACAGAGCGATCATTCTCCGTCAGCCGAGGAAACAGAGGCAGAAACCGAGTTTTGTCCGGGCTTTAAAGATGTCGATGCATTTGTCAAGGTTCGTGGTTTGTTAAAGTGTGTGTCAGCGCTGTCATTATCTGTAAATACACCACAGCATGGAGAGATTTAGAGAGGCATGTGTGCGCGCTGAGTGTTTTTCGATTATTAAATGCACTTATATTCTCGTATAATCATTTTAGTCGCTGAAGCAGGTTTGTTTTTTTTGTGTGTTTAGCATGGTCTGGGAGCGGTGGTGTCCGCCACCAAAGCCTCTGCTGCTCTTCCTTCAGCCGGAGATGAGTTTGATCTGTACCGCAGTTTCTCCTCGTTCCAGCAGTTCTGCGCCTCACAGGGAGACCAACTCTTACACTGGTAAAAACACTCCGCAAACACCGAAACACTGGTAAAACACTCAACAAATACTGAAGCACTATTAACAAACACTGGTCAAACACAGTTTACAAACACTGTGGGAAAACACAAACACTAGATTATATTTGCACATTCTGACTTTTTACTTAATATAAATTTCAGAAAAGTATTCCTTGCCAATTATAAATAGGGAAGTCATACTAGCAGTCAATGACAACATTGTTCACAGTCAACTAAATAGGCCTAATGTTGTTTTGATGTCATTCTTACATGCTATTTCAGACCGAATATTCAAAGTAGTGTGGTAAAAACATGTAGGGAACGTGTCACTGTTTAAAAAAAATCTATGAATGTGCAAATATAAAACAACAATGCTTTACAACATCTAATAGTTACTTCAGAGAATGTCATTACCAGCGTGGCATGTCAAAATTAGAGATAGCAGGTAAATAATGATATTTTTTGTTGATGAACATTTGTTTGATTTAATAGGATTAAAAAAACAACACAAATTAATTGATATGTATACTACTTTTGAACAAATTTCAGAAATCATACAGTTATTAATTTTCCAGAATCAATATATAATTCCATGTGTATCATACCAGTAACCAATTTACTAACAATAAAATAAACATACCCTTTTCTTTCATTGTTAAATATAATAATAAAAAAATGGCATTAAGATTACTGAAACAATGATTTCATGTAACGTAATAAGAAAAAGAAGATCAATATTGAAATGCATTAAAACAACAACGGTGAAGATTGTGATTAGTGTTGGAATATTAATTTACTACACTAGTAGAATGATTACTACAACTATGATAATATTAAATTATAAGTGATATTAGGGCCTTTTGGACAGAGACACCATGTAAATGTGTTTGTACTGTAAATTCCAAAACATGCCTGTGTTATAACAACAATAATATGTATAATTATGATATGAAAATTATGATTATTATTATTATATTGCAGAATGCATTTGGGTGTTTTGAACAGTGGCTCCATGTAAAATACTACTATAAATGATACTCCTAGTTATAGTGGTTAATATTAATAATATTATTAATTTGTGCGACCTTAGGAGTTCTTGGACAGTGAATTATTTTATATTATTTTAGTAGTTTTACTACAACTAGGTATTCATAAATATGTGCCACAGCATATTGCATATAATGTCATTATCAGCATAGTCACTTCATTTTGTAAACTGGTAACTGACAAAGTGTTTTTGCTCCGTTAATAGTATGAGCCAGATAATGCAGCACCATGGCTGTAGATCCCACATGAGAGACCGAAACAAACTGACTGGACTGGAGGACCGCTTTGACCTGGTGGTGGATGCGAATGATGCCATCCTGGAGAAAGTGGTACAAGTCTCTCACTGACACTCACACACCACTGACGTTCTCGTCTATTGCTTCCTGTTTGCATGTCTGTTGTTAATGCTGAGAAGGAAAACTAATATTAGGGTTCCCACGGCTCATGGAATTTCTGGAATATCATAGAACTTTAGAAGGTTTATTCCAGACACTGAAAGTCATAATTGGAATATTATATTGGCATATAACTGGAATATCAGGGATCATTGTATTATTGCTTTAAATTTTAGTTTCTATTTATCAAAATGTAACCTTCCTGTACCATATTCACATCTATGGTTACTATCATAAACTGGCAGTCGCTTAAGTCAAATGTAGTCACCAGACTGTACCTGTTCACTAAGGCTAACATGCCAGGACAATATACATTATAAGAGATTTGGTTTCAAATGACCACTTCAAAAACTTGGTGTCAGAAGTAGACGTCAGAAATATGTTAAGCTATCATATATGGACATTTGTTGCGCTATCTTATGTGGTAGAGAAAGGACATATCTGTTTCAAAATCTGAGGTAAATTATTGATTGTTCTCATAGTTCCTTTTAAAACTGAAAATGATATTCACGTTGAAATAATTTTAATATTGTTATTTTATTATCTATCCATCTATTTATCTGTTTATGTGGGAACCCTGCTAATATGTTTACTTTTGATGTCCATTCAAATTGCGTCAAAAATAGTTCACACCACATATATGACTCAGCCTATTGCTGTGCGCGTGCGTGCGTGTGTGTGTGTGTGCGTGTATGCGCAGGGGATTCTCCTGGATGAAGCATCTGGTGTGAGTCGCTCCCAACAGCCGGTGATGCCTGCAGGATATCAGCCACCGAAAATCATTGTGTCCAGCTGGAATCGCAAAGTTAGTTTCTCTGCACATCTTTCTTTCTTCTTTGTATAAGTTTTACATTTTTCAATAATTACCAAACAACACAACAATGATAAAAAAATACAAAGAATAAGCATGATAATACAAAGAAAATAACGGTAATAATAATTAAAACAAAAGTATAGATAATTAAAAAAATTTAAAAATAATAAATAAACAAACAAAAAAAGTTATTATGAAAAAACTATTAGGGCATATAAACGGTTTCAATGAAAGTACAAATAGACAGTCAAAAGGGGTAGTGAGCATATTAACTGCTGCTCAGAATCTGCATTATATTGGTCCAGGTGATCAAGAAATAGTTGCCATATATTGTAAAACTTTTCAATATCAATAACTCTTTAAGGGACTCTCTATGTGCAATATTTGAGAGAGACAAGTTAACCATGTCTTAAATTGAGGAACATAATCTGATTTCCACAGTTTAAAGCCCAATAGTAGCTGGTAAACCTTTCTTTCTTCTGGCAGCAATTCAAAATTGGGAATTGCGTGTCTGCACATCTTTCTTTTAACTTCCATCAAATCCATGCTAATGGCAGTCTTGCCATGACTAAAATTAAGTTTTCACCAAAATATCGAAATCGTTTCTGCGTTTTTGCAAGTATTTTACAGTGCTTTAAAAATACTCAAATGTCTCTGTTAATGTTTTCAAACTATTATATTTGATTTACCAAAATCACACAAGTGCCAATTTCACATCGGTCACATCCATGACCGTAAATGGAAAAATGTCAAATAAAATAAAGTCATATCCATAAATCATGTTTATTTTCCTCATTTAAAATATAAAAAAGGTTTACAGATTAATTTTTTTACTGATCCCCTAACTCTGAGGTTAGTTGTTTAGGAAATTATACAAAAATCTTTCAATATAATGTGGACATACTTTCTCTGTGAATTTATATTTTTGAGTTTTTACTGCAAATGTCACATCCATATGGCTGGAATTGCTCCTTCACAACATATCTGTTTTTGACATTTTATATAAATGATTATATTTGTGCAAGTACTTTTGTTTTATATGTTTTATGTTTTAATCAATAATATCTAATACCTGCATTGTTGAATAATTATGACATTTTTGAAGAAAAAAACGACTTAAAGATTGTATTACATAGTGACATTATCACTTGTAATATGCTACTGAACTGTTGAAAATAAATAATAATAATAATTATAATAATAAACTGGATCTTCAGAAAAGCTTGTATTTGTAGATAGTTTCAGTCTAAGGGGTTGAATAATATTCTATAATATAATAATAGTTTATTAATATAATAAAAGCTGCAGTTTGACTCAATCACATTATGTTTTGACTAACCATTGAAATTTTATTCTGCTTGCAGGGAGGAGGCAGCAGAGCCCAGACCTTTCAACTTTTAGCTGCCAAAAATATACAGCGGCCACAGCTCAAGTTCAGGGAGAAAGTGGACAACAGCAACACTCCGTTTCTCAGCAAAATCTTTATCAAACCCAACGCTGTCAAGCCTCTGCCTTCATGTGAGTGTGTAAAGAAACCAGAAACTACAGCACAATCGTTTGTATTTGTGGTCTGTTTTTTGGCCAATATAAAGACATGTTAACATCTGCTAGAGCAGGGGTGCTCAACAATGTTTCTGGAGATCTATCTTCTTGTAATGTTCAGCTCCAACTCTGATTAAACCCAACTGAACCAATTAATTAGGACCTGAACAGACAGGTGTGCTTGATATGAGTAGCAACTAAAATCTGCAGGAAAGTAGATCTCCAGGAACAGGGTTGGTCAACCTTTGCTAGAATATCTGGTGGTTAAGACAGAAAATGTACAATATTGAAATTATAGCTTTACGTCTTTTCCCGATGTTGATAATTAAGTTCTGTTTAGCTGTGTGTGTGTGTTTTTTTTTTCCCTTCTTTTTGGTGCTACCTTGGCTAGTTTAGACTTTTCATGGGGAAATAATGATCATACAACTGCCAGTAGGCGCTAATTAGGCATGGGACAATAACCGTTTTCAAGGTATATCGCAGTGTGGAAAAGTCAATGTTTTAAAACCGCAACATTTTTCTGCTATACCATTCCTAAGGTATGCGTGAGTTATTTTTATTTTTATTTATTTATTTATTTATTTATTTTTTTATTTACAATTTTTTTTGTATAGCTTTTTAAGGCAACAGTATCTCCAGCAGAAAAGATATCTAAAGATGCTGTTGTAAATTGTAAAGACATCTGTGTTTTTGAAACAAATGAAGATGGCAGAAGTCAATGATTATTTAGCCTGACATGCTTACTGTCCCAAATTTTTTTTAATGTTTCACAAAATAAAATATATTGTGTTCAGAGGGGAAAAAAGGTTTTGTTTTTTACTCAGACATTTAAAAGGAATATATTTTAGAGCAGTAATCACATTTCGTTAACCGTGATATTTTTATCCAAGGTTATCATACCGTCAGAACATTATACCTACCCATGCCTAGTGCCAATAAGTCTCTGTCGTAATGGATGAATGAATAAATCATCTATTACAATGATTTGTTTAAAAGACAAAACGATTTATTTAGAAACAAAGCAAGTGGCTGTTTTATGAATCCACCACTAATGGATGATTTGTTCCAAATTGGATTGATTCATGTATTGAATGAAGCAGAAGTGTTTTTCTGAAATGCTAAAATATTGTTCCCTTTTTCAGGAACTGTTTTTATTTGTAGAAAAAGTTAAAAAAGAAAAAAAAATAGTAACATGACGTTAACTTGTTTGAGTTGTTTTAAAAAACCAATCAATCATTTTTAAATAAACTTACGCATCAGTCATTTGGTACTTTTGGTCTCAAGATGTTTCATTCATTTTTTTTTTTTCAAAAAGGTACTGAATACTGATTAGCTATGTTTCATTCACCTTTTTTTATGCTTATTTTAGAATATTGGTTGAATAAACTTTATCCAGTTGCAAAAAAAAAAATGTCCTGATGGAAACACATTTATCAAATAAATTCCATCTTTAAAGTCATGGTAATTGTATAAAAAAAAAGTAAGAGTGATAGGTGCAAGAAGTGTCATGGGACCAGCAGACTTACCACATTATAAAATATCGGAAATGTTGCTATGGTCATTCTAAAATCTCACAGCTAAAGTGTATTATTTAGTATTTTGGTATTCCATTCATTGCATTTTGTCTTCTGAATCGCGAGTACTTTATTATTTATGAATTATACATTTGAATCACTAGACTAAAACAGTGCTTTATACACAATTTTTATGTATTTATTTTTTGCAATATTCCAGTTTTGTGCATAAGTCTAATTCACATCTTTAGATGGAAACATGGCTAAACTAGACCCACATAGAATCTGTGTGTGCAGATTTCTGCAGATTTTTAGCCCATCGTTGATTCTGTTTATATACTGGTGTAAATGTGTGTAAATTTATATTTATTCAGTTTTCAAATTTATTTCAGTTAAAATACTGACTAATATGAAAATATACAAATGATTTATTTACAATACATTTTGAGAAGTAATATTTTCTGTCATTTTGTAGATATTTTATATGAGAGACTTGCATTGTTTACCAAATAAAGTGGATCTATTTGGATTCGCATTGTAAACATTAAATAAAAGTTTAAAACGTGTTACTTTTTATGTCATTTAAGGTTTTAGTTCTGAGACTCCCAAAATCATTCCGCATAAATCTGCTGATTTTTAACAAAATACTGTGCAGAAATAGCAAAAAATGTCCGCAGATTCCGTCTGGCCCTACTAATGGCTCACACATCACAAATGGCTAATGGCCTTAAAACAACCATTGCAATGTTATCGTGTATTTCACACACCTTTAGCAAAATACTCTAAAACATAAAAAAAAAAAAAAAGCAATTGCCCGCAAATACTAACCTCTAAACAAATGTGTGCTTAGATTTTGCCAACAAGCACATTCGTAAGGAGAGGCCTGAGGATCTGGATGTTCCTGCTGCTCTGGCAGATTTCATTCATCAGCAGAGGACAAAAGAGCATGTGGACGACATGTAAGATACGTTTAATTTAATTTGCCTCTGTTAAGTACCTTACATCAGTGTTTAATGTTGATCTTTAAATAAATGGTGTGTAATGCTGTTTTCCAGGTTTTCTCACCCCTATCAGTATGAATTGGATCATCTGGTTATGCCAGAGAGTCTGAAGTGTAAACCTGATGTCCAGGTTTAATACCTTTTTCAATTTACCCCTGACATTTGTTTTCTTCTTTTAACACTGCAAAAAAAAAATGCTTTTCTTACCGAGTTTGTCTCATTTCTCGTCCAAATATCTACAAATATCTAAACATTCTGCCACAATGCTAACCTGTTAGCATAAATCTCTAAAACAGTCCCTCCCTGCTGTCCAACGCCACGCCTCCTGAAAACACAAACGCACACACCTTAAAGATAACAGGAGAATCCTCTCTTATGTGTTGAGAGAAAGCGATAAAGTAGCATGGTAAACATTAAAGGCAGCATGTCACAGGTTGTCTTTGTTCAAAAATGAACCAATGTGAATATGAACATTGGTATGAATGTATGAATATGAATGTGAATACTTCACCTCAATAAAGCAGGCTAGGCGGAATAGCGCTATTTACTGATGTTTTGTTGTTAAACTAAATAAAATCTACGTTATCAATGCTGTAAAAGGACCTTATAAAGCTGAAAATAGTCACATCAATCTATCGCTGGAAAATTTCATCTTATTATTCATTTATATCAATAAAAAATAATAGATCAGAAAACACTGTACATTTAACAATCAACATTGTAGAATAAAACAGTAATAAAGCTATGCAGGATATCCAGCTGCTGCTGTAGACCCTCCTGTGTTGGCAACAGCAGCACCAGATCATCTGCAAACAGCAGGAACTTCACACTGGAGTCGTATAGTGTGAGACCCGGCATATCTGCTTGCTCCCGGAGTATTGTCAATTGATTGATGTAAATATTGAAGATGGTCTGTGACAGTCGACAGCCCTGCCTCACACCCTGTCCCTGAGTGAAGAATTCTGTTCGCTTATTTCCAATTTTAATTGCGCACTGATTGTTCGAATACATTGTTTTTGTAACGTTGTATGTTTTACCGCCGATACCTGATTCTAGAAGTTTAGACAGCAGACCTTCATGCCAAATTGAATCAAACGCTTTCTGAAAATCTACAAAGCAAGCAAATATTTTTTGTTTTGTTTTGATTGACGTATTTGTCAATCAGAGTCTGAAGGGTGAATATATGGTCTGAGGTTCTGTAATTTGGCAGAAACCCAATCTGACTTTTGCTGAAGACATTGTGCTCTGTAAGGAAGCCTATGAGTCTGGTGTTGATAATGCTGCAGAAGAGCTTCCCCAGATTACTGCTCACACAGATGCCTCTGTAATTATTAATTAAATATGTCTCCACTTTTGAATATGGGCGTTATTAATCCTTTATTCCATATGTCAGGAAAATGACCAACACTCAGAACCAAATTGAACAGTTTCATTATGGCCAACTGGAGTTTGTGATTTATGTTTTTTATGTTTTTATATTAATCATTTCATTAAGGATACCATCTGGACCACTTTCCTTTTTTTGTTGGTAGGACTTGTATTTTATCTAGTAGCACTTTTTCAGTGATTGGGTAGTCTAACAGGTTTTGATATTTGCCAAATATTTGCTCTGCATGGGTTAATTTATTATATATATGTGATTGTTCAGTACTCTCTCTCCCTCTCTCTCTCATGAACGCGCAGCATGTGTATGGACAAATGGCAGAGCTGCACGAAAACAGGATGTGCAGTAGCTGAAATCTGCGTTTGCTGACAGACAGTTTGAGCTACTTATCGGAATTATAGGAGATGTCGGCCCAACTCTATTTTAATTGGATGAAAAAAAAATGTTTTTTGCCTTACCTAGAATATAAAAATACATTTAAAAACATTTAAATCATTTACTTTAATCAGTGCTATTGGAATGTAAAGAGACTTTCAACCAGCACAAAACAGAATGTCTTTGAAGACAATCACCTACTGCACCTTTAATTGTGTTTTTTTTTGCGGGTAATTTGGAGTTACATTCTAAATATAACACGCAATAGGCGAAATCCACAAAGTAGTCAGTTTTAAGGCTGTTAAACCTCTCACTACACACTTTATACAGTTTTCTCAGAGAGGCATTCACATTTTCACACTTTTCTCTCATTTAAACACTCAAAGTTCAAACCTGCTTAGAAAAAATATGTCCAGTATTGTAGAATGAAACCAAAGATCAAAACTTGTTTTCAGGTCCAAATATTTGTTTGAGAATTAAAAATATAAACGTTTTCCTATTAATAATAATGCATTTTAGCATGTCCTGAAGAAAACTTTGACAGTATTACTTTTTAAAACAAGACTAAATGTTTTACAATAATTTTCAGATATATGGACTAAAAACAAGGCAGAACTCAGTAAGAAAAACTGTCATTGAAGGGAAATCATTGTGTTTTCTTTGTTTTAGATGTATAAACCTATTGGCGAATCCACTTGTCAGTTTATCAGTACTTTAGAAGACCTTGTTTCTTTGAATGAGAAATTGGCCAAGACCACGGAGTTTGCTGTGGATCTGGAGGTATGGTGGGTTTTTATGATCCTCTTTTGTCTACTGAATTATTTGTTTTTAATTTACCCAAATTTTCCGTCCACAGCATCATTCATACAGAAGCTTCCTGGGAATCACGTGTTTGATGCAGATTTCCACACGGGAGGAGGATTTCATCATAGACACGCTGGAGCTGCGCAGTGAGATGTACATCTTAAACGAGACTTTTACAGACCCTGCTATTGTCAAGGTGAGTGTATTATAATAGCTCTTCTGTTATGGTTACTCTGCTTCGTTCACACTGTGAGGCTTAGGTTTTCTCAGATGTGATTTTCTTATGCATAGCTGTTCCCACTGTTGTTAGAAATGTAGCCGATATCATATTTCCAGTGTGAACAGGTCATGGTCCTGAAGGCTGATTTATACTTCTGCGTCAAGTGCACACATATGGTCCAGTGCAGTCAGGTGTCGCAACGACGCGTAGCACAAGCTTTGTGATTAGTCAGCTTGGTCAGCTTAGCCCTGACGAGTGTGGGAGGTGCTGAGAGCTGCACGAACCCAGTGGAGTGAATGTTTGCAAGTGTCGAGTCCAGTGAAGGAGCTCCAGATGAAAAACATTTGTTTTGTGTTTCCCTTATGATTTAAGTTGTTGCATGTCCTGTTAAGTTGTTAATGGTTCCTGCCTCTGAATGAGCAATTTTTAGCTACTTGTACGTTGTACGTTGTACTTGTACTGCCGTTTTTATGACCAGTTTTTGCTTGTTTTGCTAGTTCTAATGTGCATTTCAGTGTTTTAAATCTGAAATAAGTGTTTTGTACTGGAAAACACTGATGATTTGTCATTTATGACAAGCACTGTGTGTGTCTCTCTGACCACAGATGTAGTGAACACATCTAGGATTAATGTTGCAGAATGAACTGAAGGCAGGGCTCACTCCTGGTTCATCTGTGTTAAAAATTCTATTGTTTTCAGAGTCTGATAACCTAGCCTGCTGTTAATTAATTTTAATTTGTTGTAAACAACATAGGCTGTATTCGGTCAAAACTCATCAAAGTGAAACTGATATGTTGCCTACCGGCCTATTGAAGGATTTCCTTAAAAACAAAAAATTAAAATAAATAAAGCATTAACCTGTTGCAAGACTTGTCACAGTTTTTCTTTCATATTTGGTTTTTGTTAAAGGTGCAGGAGGTGATCTGATTTGCCAGTCAGAGAATTTTTTTAATACTTTTATTATGCTACAATTCTGAATGAAAAATCCTATTATATCTAGCACGTTTTCAGTTGTGTAGCAAGCAAAACATGTCATAATATGCAATATCTCATGCATGCAAGGATCGCTGGTCTCTCTTACATGCTGTTCTAAAGCGACTACTGTATGCTTAGTGCTTTGACCGGTGGCGTACTGGAATTATACTTTATTACTAAGCCATACTGCCATACTATATAGCATGGTAAACAATATAGGGAGCGCATCACAGGCTGTCATTGTTTAAAAAGAACCAATGTGTTCACTACATACAGTACAAAAAAACTCAAATATTTTTGTTGTGTACATAGTCAGACGTTTTAAATATTATCGGCCACATTTAAAACGATAATGTCAACAGCTATGCAAAAATCAGATCTGGGAAAAAACTCGGATCGCAATGTGAATGTAGCCTAAGATCTGTTGCATGTGTCAATTGTGCATGCTGACGACAGTTAAAAATGAAAAGTTTTTATTCATTTATTTTCCATGAATAATGCCGTGAAGTAGGTAATTAAAAGGAATGGACTGTTTTTGCAAAAAAAAAAAAAGTACAAGGTGCTGACTGACAGCTGTAATAAAAGACATGTTCTAGATACAGGTTCTACAGGTTTTAGTTTTTGTTATTTTATTTTTGACAAGTTTTGGTGTAGCTTATAACAGATAAGTTCACATTTGGCTATAAAATTAAGTGAGCTAAATTTTATGCTCAAGATTGCCAGTTTAGACAGTAAAATGTTTCCGACACCCACACTCTCTTGTGGAACAAATCTGTCCCCAATTTGTGATTGCCTTGTTCTTGTTCCTGCAGGTGTTTCACGGTGCAGACTCTGACATTGAGTGGCTGCAGAAGGACTTTGGTCTTTACGTGGTCAACATGTTTGACACTCATCATGCTGCACGCTGTTTAAACCTGGGCCGAAACTCTCTTGACCATCTCCTGAAAGTCTATTGTGACGTGAGCTCTGATAAACGCTACCAGCTGGCAGACTGGAGGATACGGTACATGCAGCTCTTAATGATCAGCACAGTACACTTCCTACAAATTAATTAATTCAAGACTAAATTGGCTTTGTTTCTATTTGTTTGATTGATGTAATAGGTTTTCAATTGCTCAAGTTTTTGCATTACATTTAGCAAATTATATAGTCAACAAATCTTTTTTTTAAACAAGAAAATAATCATTAAAAATCTATTAAAATTCTTTCTAATTTGTAAACGGGGATATTTTTGTATACCAAATGCAGAAAGAACCTTAAAAAAAATCCAGTTGAAATTATGAGACTGTCTTAAAGCATTAATAATAAAAAAAGGTTAGGAGGCCATGATGGACAGAGGCCAAGGGGCAGATATGGCCAGGATTCTTGGGTTACACCCCTACTCTTTTTCGAAGAATATCCTGTGATTTTTATTTTTTTTTAATGACCACGGAGAGTCAGGACCTCGGTTTATGTCTCATTCAAAAGACATCGCTTACAGAGCAGTATGGAGTCCCTTTCACTATAGTGGGCATTAGGACCCACACAGACTGCAGGTTGATTGTCCCCTGTTGGCCTCACTAACACCACTTCCGGCAGCAACCTTTCCCAAGTGGTCTCCCATCCAGGTACTGACCGGGTGCAGCCCTGCTTAGCTTCAGTGGGCGACCATGTGAGAGTTGCAGCGAGCTAGCTGCCGGCTTTTGTATTTTAGATAATTCAATTAGAACATAAAATAATTGTTCTAACAGGGTGTCAACATATATGAGAAGTGAAATTTTAAATTTTATTTATTTATTTCATTGTTCAAATTACTGTTACTGTAGACTTTATTGTCCCCTTTTGGGGCAATTTGTTCTGCTGCTTAAAAGAATTGTGACAAAGATATCCCACACACTTAAGACAGACGTCACGCAACATTAATGGTACTAAAAACAGCAGCTACCTATTCCCATAAAAATTCAGCAAATCAGTTAAGCTTAACAAACAGTGCTAAATATTTTGTCCATTGCTTAGGTTTATTTTGCTTAGGGCTATTTAACACATTATAAGAACTTTTAAACATACATTTCCTTTGCTTTAAACCGAAAGCAGCCACTGTGATACTGTAATTTCTCTCTAGAGGTCAGTATAGCTAAATAATGTGCTAACATTTATATTAATTCAACTGACTTTACAGCCAAGTCTTAATATTGTAGAATTAAAAACGGTTCTTTCACATTTTACTAAAAATTTATTTTTGTATTTGTAATGTTCAACTATGCATTACTTTTGGAAAATATGACTTCATTTTTTTTTATTTTTTTTTATTTTGGTTAATGTCATAAAATGCCTATGAATCTTATTAATAGACTATTATTTTCAAAGTGTAAGGTGTTTATGAGCTGTGTTTAAAACTGTAGATCTCCATGGTAGGGCTGGGCGAGAAATCGAAAAGTAATTAAAATAAACATTCAGAACATATAATCGATCAAATTTTTCCAGGTCAATATTTTCGATTACTTCTCCTACCACTTGTGGAGTCAAGTCACCCCAGCTTAACATATTAAGTCTTTATTTATACCTTTGTGGCCACTTTGCAGCGACATCTGATCTCTGGTCAAACAGGACGATGGACCCATTCTTGAGCCCTACTTTGAATTGAATCAAATGTGTCCAACTCAATTTCTGGAGTGCCACAGCTCTGCACAGTGTTGCTCCAACCCTAATCAAACAATGCAGATGTAACTAATCAAGGTGTTCAAGACTCTTTTGAACACCTCGATTATTTGGATCAGCTGTGTTTGATTAGGGTTGGAACAAAACTGAAAAGCTGCGGCCCGCCAGGAATTGAGTTTGATACCCAAGCACTAGAACATGGATGCTTAAACTTTTTCTTATGTAGGGCCAAAAACCAAACTTGATTGAGGCTAGTGGGCCGAAGATAATTATAGTTGCCATGAGTAATTTCCTTATTTAATTAATTATATTTCAAAATAACTAGAAAATATTGCTTTATATTAACTAATACAGTTTATATTTTTGTTTACATTTTTAGAATGAACTTATTACAGAAAAAACAAACCTATTTATAACAGAATGGAGTTACACTAGTTTTTGTCTTGATTTGCTCGCTGATGTCTTCTGCGTAGCCCTCTATTTGTCTAGTGACAGTATTTACTCGGGCTGCACAATATATAATTTCAGCATTGATTTCGCAATGTGATCATTCACAATAGTCACATCTTGAGTCTTGATTATAATTGATCATTTCGCCTGTGACTGCGTGAGGGTTTTTAAAAGCATTTAGGCCTAAGATAATATACCATTTGTAACTTTGAAAAAGTAATAATGATTAATTTCATGGAACTGTTTATAAAACGAAGACTGTGCAGTATTATTTTACATTTGATTGTTCATTTACTGTACCTGAATACCTTCAGACTCTTCTGAAAACAATGAAACACTGTTTAATTTGTATATCTTTCTGTATTGAATATTTCTATGCTTGTAGATTGTTTGCGACGGGCCAGGCTGCAATGAAGGTTAGGCCCGCAGACCTTACTTTGGGCATCTTTAGAAGCTTTAAGAATTATCTTTAGAAGATAATGAGAAGCTGCACCAGAGATGCCATTGCGTTAAAATTAATATTTACATTAAAATATTAGTTTGCAGAAGATGTAGGAAATGCACTGTTTAAAGTGTTATTTTTACAGGATATACAAGAGTTATTTTGTTTAGAAGAGAAATTGCTTATTTTCCACTTTTAATATGAATTTTTTTAATTTAGTTTCCAAGTTCAAGTTATTCATTTTCGCTTTTTTATAAGATCTTCTTTTAATTTCAGTTGTTCAAGTTTGATGATCAATAAATAATCATAGATAGTAGATAGTTATTGTTTTAAATTAATAAAATGTTTATATTTAATAATTTTAAAATCAAGTAACGCATCCTTCAAAAATTTCTCACTCATAATATGTGAGCATGTTTACGGTACAAAACTTGTCAGTAAACTATGAGGGCAACATTTTTTTTTTTCATTAAACGTAGTAGAGTTAAAATGTTAAGTTAATCAAGATTTTGATTCAAGGTCAAATCACCCAGCCCTACACCATGGATTTGAGGGCTCAAGTGCTTCATCTTTTGTTTTGTTTTTGTTTTTTCAACCTCTCTATTGCTCTCTCTACTGGCTAGTTTTAAATTTAAACAAGTATACCAATATCAGTCATTTTGGCCCAGTCATTTTTGATTACCTTTTTTTGGTCATTTTATGTGCTTTCAGAATGCTTATTGGCTACTAAAAATAACCTTATAGAATCAAGTCAGAGTTAGATTTTATATATAGAGGACCATGTTGTTTTCTAAAAATGAATAGGCCCAAAATGTTCATACATTTTAACACCACGCAATGACAGAATGAGTGTTTGTGTTGTGTCTGTAGGCCGTTGCCGGATGAGATGTTGAAGTACGCTCAGGCTGATACTCACTACCTGCTGTACGTGTATGATCGGGTCAGAGTGGATCTGTTTGATGGTGGCAATGGGCAGCCCACCCTCATTCAGCAGGTCTGGGCCAAAAGCAGAGACCTCTCGCTCAAGGTATGGACACGTTTCAACATCTACTTGAAGTGCTTTTCTTGGTATTACTCTTCATGTAATATTCATTGAACTGAAAAATCAAATCTAATGCTTTTAGTGTAAAGTTTTGTCGTTTTTCTTTATTTTGTATTATTTCTTATTGAAATATGAAGTTATTGAAGTTATGAAGTTTTTAATTCAACCTTCCACATAAATAACACTTATAACATCATATCCATTCAAAATAACAACAGTGATAATTAGTGATAAAATGCAACATGCAAGGATGTAATATGAATTTTACCTATGTTAATCTTGCCATGTAATAGCCACTTTGTGTAATGTTCATAGTTGTATGTGCAGTAAGGTTGGGCAATGCCAACCAATTTAGCATTGTACAATGTCTAATGTGAAACATCGCGATGGACGATGGCATCGTTGTCATAGGCAGCAGTGAAATAATTATTTATGAATAATTATATTATAATTAATTAATTATTTGTAGCCTGCTGTTTCAACTACCCACATGGTATTTGTTTTACCCGTAACCAAATCATAAATAAATAAAGTTGCATACAAATTACAACCTGTCAATCACTTTTTCCGTGGGACTCGTGTACAAGAGTGAAAGCGTAAGATTGAAGCAGTGTACTGACGCCGTGGCATGTTACCTGTTAAACCGAAGAGCCATTAGATAGAGACAAGATTAATTAAATATCACGTATAACAACTACAGTGAGACGTGATCCAGCAGTACATCCTTGATAAGCTGTCTGACGTGCATTGCTCTCTGGGGTTTTGTGCTCAAAGCACCCACTGACTGCCTGGAGCGCATGACAGAGTTTGTGTGTGTGTCTGTGTGGTGATGTGTGTGTTCAGCGGTATCTGTGGACGGAGCGCTGTTCTGAATTGCTAGATGAAACGCCAATGTGGATGTGGATCGTTTTAGTTTTAAAGTGCCATTTTAAAACTAAGCTGTATTAGTTTAAACAGGGCCTAAGTGTGTATTTTTCATGAGCGGGTTGCTGCTGCTGCGACAGGGGTGGAGCGGAGGATTGCGATGCCGACTCAGCATTGTGATGTCCATCAGCGATGGACAATGGCATCATCTATCGACCCAACCATATTGTCGGATTTAGAGTTTTCATTCCAATCAGAGCAAGGAAGACTTTCAGAAAGGGGGGGGGTTTAGAGAGAATCAATCTATGAGCCAATCGTTTCCAACAAGAGAAAAAGAGAGAAGAGCCAATGCTTGTATATTATGAGGGAATTTTTTTTTTTTATTTGTTTGGATTGATTGATTAAAACTATTAAAGGTGTATAAATAAAATGAAAATAGTATTTCTAAAATACCATAATATAGGCACTTTAAATACACCGAATGCACACCAAATGAACACTATTGCATATTTTTTCCATTGAACACTTTGAATCAAATCAAAAATTCATGTTCAGAATGGTGATGTCTAAATATTTTTTTCCCACTATTTAATTTTTTAGAAATATATGAAGCCTATTTTCACAGAGGATTCGTACATGGAGTTGTACCGCAAACAAAAGAAGAGCTTCAACACGCAGCAGCTGGCGGCCTTCAGACTGATGTACGCCTGGAGAGACAAACTGGCCCGAGAGGAAGACGAGAGCACTGGGTAATGGCCAAACCTCACTCTGTGCCTCGCACTGCTGACCAGGGGCGCTGATTTTTAAAATTAGCATAGAAACTATCCTAAAAGTAAACATACAACAGATAAAATTTAAATGCATTGTGATATATAAAGATTTAAAGTGGTTCATTTCAGTTAAACATATTTACTTCTTCTTTCTTACGACTGTGGAAATTCTCCCACCAACATTTATTTTTATTTATTAATTTTTTTATATAGATCACAAACAAGTTGCTTATGCATATTACTGGTTTTTTTGTGTGTAAGCCACATTTAGAAGTAAGACCACAGGTGATTTTGTTTCATTGGCTTGATCCTTAAATGTGTTCCTCCTCCTCAGGTACATCTTACCAAACCACATGATGATGAAAATTGCAGATGAGCTTCCAAAGTAGGTTTTAAAGTGGCCAAAATACATATTTGAACAAAAAAATGCTTTAAGAGAAAAAAAAGAAAGATTGATTCCTTTAACTGCCTGGTGTGGAAACCCTTAGTAGTGTGTGTGTGTATGTGTTTGACTGCAGGGAACCACAGGGCATTATTGCGTGCTGTAACCCCACTCCACCACTAGTGCGTCAGCAGATTAATGAGCTTCATCAGCTCATCAAACAGGCCAGAGAGACTCCATTACTGAAGGTTTGTACATATATGTACATATGTATTAGGCATGGGACAGTTTATGGAAAAACTAAACAATTCTATGGTCATGTTTGTTGGTATGCAGTTCATACTTTTCATAAAATTGATGCTTTGGTTAGTGTCACGGTTCTGTGGTCACAGTTTTCAGTTTGATTCACTATATACCGTTTGATTCGGTTATACGTGGCTCAGTGGTTAGCACTGTTGTCTCAGAGAAATAAGGTCACAGGTTCGAGTCCGGGCTGGGCCAACTGGCATTTCTGTGTGGAGTTTGCATGTTCTCCGCGTGTGCACATGGGTTTCCTCTGGGTGCTTCAGTCTCCCCCACAGTTCAAAGACATGTGCTATAAGTAAGTTGGGTAAACAACATTGGCTGTAGTGTGTGTGTATGTGTGTGTGAGCAGGGGCGCCGCTAAGGGGGGGAAGTTAGGACGATTCTAAGGGGTCATGCACTCTAGGGCCCCCCAGAGATCTGCTTTATAGTACTATAATGTAATATACATTATTAATGTATCTCTAAATTACAAGTAAAACAATTTATTTTTAAAAAAAAAATACGGATTATATCTGCCTCTCGTGTCTGTCACTGTCAAATTGCACCCCCCTCCTTTCACTGTATGGTTCAGTCCGTCAGTAGCGGGAAGAGAGTTGATGCTTTGTGCGATTGTCAGGTAAACTGTCAAAGCAGCGATGTCCTTGAGGTTAACAAAAATTTAATTAAACATTCACAGAGCTTTCTTTTTGCAGTAATGATAGTGCCGCTAGTTTAATTTACTTTGCTAATGATGAGCTTTGT
>CAIGQQ010000835.1:284037-319200 GCA_903798035.1 Danio albolineatus
CATGAGACGGGAAGAAGACTCAGCACAGATCTCTTATCGAATGTGGTCAGTGTTTCAAGTGTGTATGCCTTAGTTTCTATAAATAGCATCCAAATGTGTCATCTCTGACCGCATATGTACAATCAATAAAAGCTGAAATCTAGCTTGTGAAGGGAAAGTTTTACAGCTGGCTCAGATGACAGAACATGCTTTACGATCACTGTGCTGAGTATGTTATTACTAGTGCATTAAGCAGTGCTTTCAAGTGATTTGTGTCATTTTCTCAACGAGGTTTTATTGCCCCAAAACATTTTGTTTTCCATGTGTGAAAATTTTAGTCCTATTTTGCAAACTTCAGTTTTATAAATCACAAACATATTGTACTTCCAATGTGTAAACAACCAGCTTACAATGGTAAAAAACAATCACCTCGGTTTATGATCTCCATAAATCATAAGTAGTCGATAAAAAGATGCTGTTTCAGAATTCTCCCAAGTGTGATGTCACAAGACGGACCAGTCACTGCTGATGATCTGTCATGGTAGTATATATCAATAAGAAGCACTGCATTCAACAAAGAAATGTATTCCTATTAAGCTACTAAAGACATTCAAAGAAGAGCAATTTTCTTCTGTAGTTTGATTTATATTAATGATCTCAGAAAGTAATAATTACTGTAAATCAGTGTTTCTCAACCACGTTAGTGGAGGAGCAGCAGCACTGCAAGTCTGTAACACTCATTACAGGTCTTTCAGTCTCTGCTATTGAGCATATGATCTGTACCAGGTGTGTTTGGTTAAGGAGACAAGGACCCACCAGTTCTGCACATTTTTTGTCTTCTTAACCAAACACACCTGATTCGGATCATCAGCTCATTAGCAGAGACTGAAAGACCTTGTAGGGTCCAGCCAATTAATCCAACGGCAGTGTCTACTGGTAGATGAAGGTTCACTGCCTGTTCGGTCTTTCCAGTGTACATTGTTGATTTTAGTATGAGGTGGTTTAGAAGATTAATATGTTTATCCTCGTTTTATCTGACTCCAATTTTATAATTTGTATTACTTTATTAATTTAGCAGTTTATGAGATATTTTGGTATATATTTGAATAATCTTATAACTCCTACCGATTTTTCCTATGTACAACTTAATGTCGAGACAATAATCAGCGGTCAAATGCTAGTACCATGTACGATGTGCTGCTCCTTCGGCTTGCTACACCCTAATGCATCAACCCTAGCCCCAATAATTTCTAGGATTTTCATCTAACGTGTTATGTTTCGTCTATCATGAAATCTAGTACCTTCTTAACTTATCAGAGCAAATAATTTCAGAGTAAACAAGAATAAATTCAAATATAAAAATTTATTAGTCAGGTAAATGTGTGTTATGCCAATTCATTCAGTCAACATGCACTGCACTTTAATCAATCCATACTTAAAACAATACTGCCTACAACTACGGGTACACCTATTCACATATTCATCGTCTTACACGTATTGCTGTCAACATTGCAATTGTACATTGTTTTGTTTCCCTTTGGGAGTATGTTGTTGCATGTTGTATTTTTGCACTGTGTGTATTTTGCGCTGTCTGTATTTGTGCACTGTCTGTATTTGCACTGTGTGTATTTTGCGCTGTCTGTATTTGTGCACTGTCTGTATTTGCACTGTCTGTATTTTGCACTGTCATTGTATTTGCACTGTCTGTATTTTGCACTGTCGTTGTATTTGCACTGTCGTTGTATCTGCACTGTTGTTGTATTTGCACTGTCTGTATTTTGCACTGTCTGGAGCCAGCACCTAAGCTTTTCACTCATCATAGCACACGTGCTGCTGATGATGTGACAATAAAAGTGATTTGATTTGATTTCAATCCATAAACGATCAATACAAAACATCAAATTCTCAAAGATAAATCCAAGATCAAAAGATGCATACCTAACAAAATATACATAGTATGGAACACAAGAGCTCCACACTACGGGCTACTCTGGTTACA
Organism: Danio albolineatus; assembly: GCA_903798035.1. NCBI lineage: Eukaryota > Metazoa > Chordata > Actinopteri > Cypriniformes > Danionidae > Danio > Danio albolineatus. The sequence goes on from CAIGQQ010000835.1 coordinate 286,016, forward strand.
GAAGCGCGCCGAACAGCTTGAAACTCTCCCTTAAGTAGTCAAACCAAGAAGTAGAAGGGGTGTGTGCTGAATAACGAGGGCATTTACATTCAGTAAGAGTTTCTGCCTAAAAGGCATTTGAATAGGAACCCCCAGGTAAAGGCACACCCGTAGCAGTGGTGCAAAAGATACCTGAAGTTATATAGCTATTATTTTGATTATGTCTATTTCTGAGGGAATGAGACATTATACATTGAGACATTTCAAATGATATAAAACATGATAGATAAAGTCACTTGGATTGATATAGAACATTCATACTTCGAAAAGACCATTCTGTGTGAGTTAAGTGAAAAGAGGGTGAATGAACCGAGGGGGTTTTCGGGAGATACTTCAAACGCAAATGAGGGAAAGGAGAGGGGTGAACATTCCCGCATTCCCACCTGGTGAGGTGTGGAGCCGATTGTCTCCGTGTGTCCAGCTCATGTTTGAATTGGCAAAGACAAAGTATTTGAGATAACTCAAGTCTTACAACCTGTAATAGGTGTGACAGATAAAAGAGACATCCAAAACATGCAGTGCTGGTGCTCCTCCAGGAACATGGTTGAGAAATACTGGTTTATGGTGTTGTTTTGCTGCAACTTTGCGGAAATAGAAAAGGTTTCTAAAATCGCCGCTGTCACAGATGGTTGAGACAAAAACTTGATAGGGCATGTTGCATTGTGTGGAGTAAGGACACAGTATTAGCAATTGTAAAATGATGTAATAATGACATCTCAGACACACTGAAGTTATGTACAACTACTTTATTTCAATATTTCGTACAAATCGATATATATATATTCAGTAGACAGTATGCAGTACAGCGCCCCCTAAATGCTTGGAGGACAAAAGCACAACGCATCATCACAAACTCACTCAAGGCAGCGGTACAATCAGCAGTTAACAGGAAATTGCCATCCAACAAAAACCAAAAGAATAAAGACCGATAACAATCAAACTAACAGAGTTAACAAAATAATATAAGGTTAATGGGATATCAGCCGGCTGTACAGAAGGAATGGAGAACGTCAAGCCATAATCGTACACCTAGAGATGTTAAATCGTAATATTTAACTTTAGCTAAAGGCTTGTTTTGGTGTAGCAGATATTTCCCAAGTATAGGTTGTGAAAAATCTTAAGTGCAAACCTAAAAAAGTCTCGGCTAATAAGGGGTTTCTGGACAAAAACTCAATACATTTCTCCACGTAAACAATTTGCAAAAAGGTCTAAACAATTAATACTAACACAAATGTCTATAGTACACTTTAAACAGAGACATGCTAATCAGTAGCTGCGCTCTGGAAACACTACAACTGATTGAATTCAATAAAAAATTTAAATCAAACCAGCTGCTGCCATCCAGCGAGCGCAGTAGAAACCATTTAAAATGCACAGAAAACAAAGCAGTGCAAGAAACATTTGATGATGGGAAGGAATTGAAGTGGTTTGGTCGTCTCTAGTAAACACAAGGGGCAGGAAGACCTTAGATAGAGCAAGAGAGGGAACAAAAACTCTCCCGCTACACACGAGAATATCCTCTGAATGTTCAATATACAACAGCCGTCACCAAAATATATACACGACAAGCGTATTGGGAGTGAATATAAAAGAATGGAGTAAGAAAGTAGAAAGCCAATCAAGATCAAAAACATCAACAGAAGATTAGTGTGCGTCCATGCAGTGGAGAAATATTCCAACATGTTAAATACATGGTTTACTAGACATCAAACAATGCATCCCTTCATTAGACCAGCACTCTCTGGCCACAAAAGAACGAGAAGACAGAGTGGGGGGGAACAAAAAAAGGGCCATACACGAATGATCCCAAATGAAAGGGTGGCTTGGTTCTGGGAGGTTTAGCAGGACACCTCCATGGTTCTGTTCTGGTTGTCGAGGACGGGGCCACCAGTGGCGCCCTCCATCTGTGAACTGGTGTGTGTGCGGCTGCGCGAACCGTCCCCTGAGCCCATGCTGGAGGCAGAGTGAGTGCGAGAGCGTGCCAATCGGGTCATGCTGGCGGTGGGCACTGAGGGAGAGAAGAGAGAAACCGGATGGAGGTGTGAATGCACGTATTAAAAAGATGGTGCTGTTTTGACTGAGGCATGACTGTTGGAGAATCCTGAGTGCTTCAGTTCTGCACTCTCAGCATTCAGATCCATACTTTGGGAGATCCAGGAAAGGGAGAATAATGAGTTTGCTCAGAGTGCTGACTGATAAACTAATGCTGGACGATGATAACTTGAGGTTAAATGGATAGTTCACCCAAAAAATTAATTCAATTATTATTTTTAGTATTTTTTAACTCTGATGCTTTTTCATGCCATTTGCTCTTTCATATTTTTTTTGGACCACAAAATAAGAAATTTGAAATATCCTGTATAATAGTACTGCATAGTGACCAGCTTTTTTAAAAGATGCAAAAGTATGAAACAATGGTACACTAAGTGACATTTCATTTATGTCAGGTGTTCTTTGGGTAGATGATAGTGTTGGGACTATATATACATCTTAAAGAGAAAGATCACCCAACAATGATAATTCTGTCATCATTTACTTTTCACACACCTTTATGGTGTTTCTTTCTTTTGTTGAAAACAAAATACTACAATTGTAAAAATATATTTACGGTTTTGTGAAAGCAGTCATGCATGAAGACTTCTGGTCAAAGTCACCATTTTTGTTAAATAATAGATTACAGTTTTTCAAAGACCATTGTTTATCCCCCAAACAGCTGAAATACATAACACTTCACAAGGGACCATTCTGTGATATTTTTGTTTTTTATAAATTATTCAATGCTTATTGATATTCGCTGCCATTGCACAAAAGAGTATCGAAATGTTTTCTTTTCCTGATGCATTTTTTACAATACTAAAAAGGAGGGCAAATGGCATTAAAACAGCATTGTGGTGAATAAACGATGCCAATTTTCATTTTTGGATGAACTACTTCTTTAATGAGAATGCTAAGTTGAATCCCAATCCATATACTTCTAAATGTATATGCACCCCTTACAGATTTACAGAAAGAAATTGAGCTGAATATATATAATTTATCAGTTATATTTAAGTTATTCAATTCAATTCAATTCATCTTTATTTGTATAGCGCTATTGCAATGTAGATTGTGTCAAAGCAGCTTCACATGCATTATACAAAACTGAAACTGTGTCAGTCCAGTTTTCAGTGTTGAAGTTCATTTTAGTTCAGTTTTTTTTATGGTCATACAGTATTAAAATAATTTATTTGTTGCAGCAATTTAGACTAATTCATACTTGTATAAATAACTCTCATCCTGAATTAGGCCATTTGGGTCATGCTGTACGTTTTTTATTCACCAGCTGAAATATCACTGACTCAGAGACATTTCAGTTTATGAAATAGTGTTGATGTTTTGCATATACACTGTGAAGAAACGTTACTCATCAGCAAATAATTAAATGCACTACAGAACAATTTCACACAGGATGGATACTGAGCAAATTGCCATTAGGACCTAAACAACCTAATAAATACCTGGGTCTAAAGACAGTGCTGCAGGAATGGTTTATAAAAAAAGCACAAACATTTTCTTAAACATTTTGTCTATCAACATAACAACATTAGAAATGGTAATCAATTTTGAAGCCTACAAAATAATTGCACAAAATTGCATGACTTCTAAACAGCCTCCACCAATGGCCTGGTTGTTATCTTTGTCTATATCTGATTTACTTTGCCTGATCATTTACACATTCTTTTAATTGTGACACTTCAGATTCATGTGTTTACACGCCATACAATTTACGTCGCTGTGCATGTGTAAAGGCGGTTCTAGCATCTGCGCCACACTAGCCATGATGGAAAAAATTGTCTTGCTTTTAGCTCTGCAAATTGTGCGAAGTTCACCTGACTTTAAAATACCTTTGAGGCAGAGGAGGAGGGAAATCATCGCAGCTTGCACCCATACCTGCCAACACTCCTGTTTTTCCAGAGAGTCGCCCGTATTTCACATCCATTTCCCGCCACCCTCCCGGTTTGTTATTTCTCCCGGGAAACTCCCGTAATTTGTTCGTCCCAATGCAGTTTAAAAAAAAGCACTTTTGTTCATATTTGCCAAATTGCCAGATCTTGAATCAAGTTCATTACCTCACACAATTGACGCAATATTCAAATCTTGAAACATATTTTACCTCAATCTGGCAACATACAATTTCTGCGCAGGAGGTAGATGTGGGACTTGAACAGTGGCAGTAGCGACAAGCAGCTGCGTCAGTAGTAGTAGAACACATGATGGAAGGAAAAGAGTAAGGTTGTGCTTCGGCAAAGAAAAAAAACATATACACAGAAATTTACCAACAGCTGGACGGAAGCTTTCAATCTTTGTCTAGAAGCCACCATGACAACACCCACGCTTTCTGCAAGGTGTGTCGTATTGATTTTAATGTCGGATACAGTGGTAAAAACGACATTATTCAGCATGTGAAACCACAACGGCACTAAAATTGTAAACTTTGCTAAAATTATTAATAATGTTCAATTCCTTAGAGAGTTTATTGTTATCGTTTCGCTTTACAATACCTTATTGTGTCACCAGGGGCCATGGATATTGCTTTGAGCTCATTTGTATGTTTATTTTGTAAATATGTTTATATGATAGTCACATTGTCACATATTCCAGATTTATTATATCTGATTCATTTTCACATATGAAGGAGGCCTGAATCTGATCTCTGAATATCCAAATGCCTGCGTTTTTTTGTGTTTACAGTCATTGAACAGATCCAATCTATGCCACATAAAGCAAAAAAATGGGTCACATTTAACTGGCAGTGTAAATGGGGCCTTAGTAGTCTATGTCGAGAGACTGGTCTAATATACTGATACTCATGCGAACGGTTTACATTGACAAAGAACTACCATTGTATGATCTTAGTTTTTGACATAACAATGGGTGTATTTGATGATCGACTATGTTAAAACAGTCAGAGTTTTAATTTTAGGACTTTAAACTGGCAAAACATTTCAATCTATAGTGTGGTCTGCATGTTGTTGCTGGAATATCTGAGGCAAGAGATGTAAAGGCAAAGCCCTTTAATATTTGTATTTAAAATCTGTGTATAATAAAAATTTGCAGCATTAAGTTTGCTAACGCACATTGTTATTCTTTAAGTGAACATTTAAACTGCCCAAATTAATCCACTGGAAGCTTAGTTTTGGTCATTTTCCATCAAAATCTGACCATTTGCTTTGCGTTTGAAGTGGCGGTCCTTCTCTGTTGAAGTCAGTTTGATGACTTCAGCCACAATATTCTTAACTTCCCTCTTACAGCTAGTTAGCTATGAGGGAATGATGCATTAAAGTCCTGCCCCCTATACTCGATAATCCATTTCACACGCACGCACGCACGCACGCACGCACACACACACACACACACACACACACAAATAGTGAGTTAGTTTAAACCTAAAAAAGTAGTATTTGTAGTTATTAATAATAATAATAATAATAATAATAATAATAATAATAATAACAACAACAACAGAAGCCCTTTAACAAACAACCGATCCAAAATACACAATAACTTTGGGTAGACCTAATGTTAAAGCTTTTTGAAGTCATTCCAGCAGCACTTGCTTTAACAACTAAATCTCTGAAACCATCCTATCGGACAGTGCATTCATTATTCTCCCATGAAAATCCGAGGGCCAGGATCAAGCTCAAATTCATTTTTACTATTGCAGCAAAATGAATATTTGACTTCAGATGATGCAAAATGTGGCATGCAAAGTAAAGTCATGTTTGTGTATAAATAAAAACAGACAAGACATATCTGCAGATAGTGGACAGTGTGCACAAACACATTCTCTCAGACAGCTTATATTCCTATAACAAAAACTGAAGACATATGTCCATTTACCATGCTTAACACGCAGTGTTGAAGAGACACAACGACATTTGTATGTATATGAGATTGGGACAGACAGGCAATGAGAACAGGAAGCACCGGAGGTTGAGATGGCAGGCTAAAGGTGCAGCTTAAATTGCTGGTTGATCTCCTAGTACCTGATTCGCTGTTCAGGTGGCTGAGCAGCACATGAGGGACTGTTGGCATTGGGCGTAGGGGTCAAGAAGGAAAAGAGGGAAAGGGAAAAGCAACAGAAGGAGAGAAAAGATAGGACAGTGGAAAGGGAAAGATTATTTGGTAGAACTTTCTGAAAGAAGGAGGATAGAGAAAAGGAAAGAATAAGCAGAAGCTACTGGAAAAGATGTAAGGAAAGTTGGCTGGGACACATTAAGCTGACAGTTAGGCTGTGTCAGGCTGCCAGAGAGCATCTGTGAGGTAAAATTGTTTGGTGTGTTACACACTTTGCCTTTCATTGGGGTCAGGCTAAAAAAAGGCATGGTAAAATCATGGAAAGAGAGCACTGTGATTGGCTGTTCGACTATAAATCAGAGTGCGAGAACAAAAACCGAAGAGACAAAACTATGCAAGTAACGAAGGATTTCGTTGCATTTCTTAAATATTTACAAACAATATTTATTAGGGCTGCACGATATTGGAAACATTTTATTTTCTGCGATAAATGTTGCGACGACATGTACAGTTTCACAAGATGGTTTGAATAGCTCTATTTGACTTTTTTTTTTTCTGGAGAGTCTAATGGATCAATCACACCGAACACACTCTTTGAGTTGAGGTGCCTTTTTTGAATGATTTACTACAGGCCACGAGGATTTTGCATGGTTCTTATGCACCCTGCATGCCTTGCGATTTAACTGTCTGTTGCACCTTGCATTTTTGCTGTTGTGTGTTGCGCAGTTGAAAAAAAAAAAGTCAACTTTGAGTGGAAAAAGGGTCCTATGTCAGTCATGTCTTTTTCATTCCACAGTCAAATAAAAGCAGAGACAGCGTTTCTGTTGAGGTGACTGCAGTGTTTGTGTTGCCAAGACGACTACGGAGACTTTTGAAGATGGAGGAGACTTGTGGTTGCTGTTTTGAGTTATCCGGTGCTGTATGACTTCACATATCTTGAATATCACAATTTTATTAAATATTAAAATGATACCAATATCAATAGCAACACCCTCGCACAATACCCAGCTGATTCAGTCATTGCCTAGCGAAGTAAAAAGCACAGCACGCTCCTTTTTTTCTTCTCAGCAAAAAAGGCTGTGTGGTGTGCCTCACGTTTTTGAAGGAAAAGTGCATTTAGTGTGATCGGACCTTAACATTATTCACATACTGAAATTGAACATTCACAATGCAAAAATAGCTTTTCTTACTTTGCCTCATTTCTTGTCCAAATATCAAAAAATTCTTGTAGATCAAGTAAAAATATTGTTTTGTTTTCGTCTTCAGAAGAAATCAGTCAAAATTAAAACAAGGAAAAATCTCTGCCAATGGAGTAATTAAAATAATATTTTTTCCCCTTTAAAATTTTGATATTTGGACTAGAAACAAGAGAAAAATTCTAAAAAAATGTTTTTTGCATAAATAAATCTTTGCTACTCCTCCAAACATCATACATTTTTTGCCCAAACTCTCTTGAAATGCTCAGTCAAAGGTCTTAAAACACATGTAAATGATAAACTTTCACTCTATTATGTTAAACTTACACTTAGACTTTACGAATCAGATGTGTTCTGTGGCTGCTGGTCAACGATAATTCCGACTCAACAATGCATATCTTGGGATGTGATTATTGCTGATGCACACATTGCGTTATCAATGCTGAAACAATATTTTGTGCAGCCCTAATATTTATCATCAGATTATCAGACATATTTGCATGAGCAAATTATTTAGTGATAAGCTAAAAGTACTGTTGAAACTGTATGCAAGCACTGCTTTGCTTAGTTTTTTTGGTGCGTGCAGCACTAGTTCTGGTTTCCCTTTGTGGAACGACAATACACACTACTGCCACCTGCAGGTGTGGAAAGATACATCCTCTCATGCGGGCAGAGAATGCACATTTTCATGTACATATCAGTAAGCTGCAGTCTGGTGTGTTCAGGCACAGCTTTTTGGTCAGCTTGGTGTGTCCCGTGTTTTAAACTGGGTGATGGGAATAGCCTTGACAGTTAAGGGTTCAGAGAAACTCAGCCAGAGATCAAATTATTCTTTTGAATGGCCATTTTGATTTTTTTTTACAAGAGAAGCCTTTTACTTTATAATAAACAATTTAACCTAAGAGCTCTTATCTTAGTTAAACTGTAATGGAAAGTCAAAAAAACAGTGCAGAAAGAGAAAGTGTGAGAAGGGAAACGTCTTCTGCCGGGATAGTCCCTCAACAGAGCTGCACTTGTGGGTTTGTGAGGGAAGAAACTAAAATCAGACACGGCAAAGTAAGAACAAAAAAGACCCGACAAACATGCTGAACCGAGCCAAAACACAAAGTGGAAATTACCGGTGATACCCTGCCTCTGCTGAAAGACAAAGACATCAATGAGAGAATCACCCAAAGAACATTATGCTCTTTGTTAATGACTCATTTTACATTCGCTAATATTTCCAGAATTGGCAAAAGATTATTTACACCCATACAGATGCATGTTAGGTACTTTTTTCTACGCTGTGTAGAATAAGGGATGATAGACAAAAGCAGTAAAAATACATACCGGTGCAACATTCAGCAATGAAAACAATGCTTTACAGGTAATTTCTAATAGTAAAAACTCTTTTCTCCATAAGAAGACTCTGGGGCTGTTAATTGATTGAATATTATTAATTTAACCCAGAGTTCCTAATAATTCAACTTATTTTTATAAATGTTAATATTAAATAGTATAATGCATGTTAAATAGTACAATTTGTTGCAAAAACTACATTACCCATGAACACTATAGAGTTGCGGTAAAAAAGTGCACTATGATTTTTTAGCTCCGCCTACTCCAATGAAATGTAACTGAATTGTCTCCTTCAAAATACGTAAATATAAACACAAGCAACAACTCTGAATGAATACATGTATTTTCTCATCATTTGTTGTGCATCTAGGGGCGCCACGGTGGCGCGTGAGTAGCACGTTCGCCTCACAGCAAGAAGGTCGCTGGTTCGATCCCCGGCTAGGCCAGTTGGCATTTCTGTGTGGAGTTTGCATGTTCTCCCCGTGGTTGCGTGGGTTTCCTCCAGGTGCTCCGGTTTCCCCCACAGTCCAAAGACATGCGGTACAGGTGAATTGGGTAAGCTAAATTGTCCATAGTGTATGTGTGTGAATGAGAATGTATGGATGTGTTTCCCAGAGATGGGTTGTGGCTGGAAGGGCATCCGCTGCGTAAAACAAATGCTGGATAAGTTGGCGGTTCATTCCGCTGTGGCGACCCCGGATTAATAAAGGGACTAAGCCGAAAAGAAAATGAATGAATGAATGTTGTGCATCTGCATCATTTGCAATGCTTAATAGGATTGTAGCTTTTACCTCAATGATTCAAAGTTTGCAGGCTTGTACCTTTGTACCTCACAAACTCCTATGCTATATTTTTTATATCAAAGTTCATTTTTTTCTTATCATAGGTGCTTGGTTTTGGTTTAAGCCTCATTACATTTAAACAACTGCAAATCTCTATGTTTGTGTATATAAATGCAAAAAAATAAAAGATTAAAAAAAAATCACTGAAATTGACTGATTTTAGAATAAATGCTTTTCAAGACAGCAAAAGAAGGGAAATTTTTAGACCTTTAATCCAAACTACACCATAGCAAAGTCAAAGAGCCTTAAACTGCCTTCCGCATTAAAAGGTGTAAATCTTTATTAGTGTGTATTTATAGTGTGTGTGTGTGTGTGTGTGTGTTTCTTGATGGTAGAGCTGTGTTTGTCGGTAGAAACATAAGAACAGAGCTTTGCCAGAAAGGTCAACAAGATCTGAGGATCAGATTAGTGACTTACGGAGAAAGAATGTGACTAATCACATTAAAATGTGAACATTTTCAAATGAGTAAAGCTACTTTCGATCAAGTTTACATACGGAAAAACACAAGTGCATATTAGACAGAAATGCACTCTCTGGATGGTCAAAAGACACGCTTCATCTAGAATGAAAATTTCCTCACCATTCACTAAACTAAAGAATGTTGGAAAAAAAGACTTTGAAGGCATTGATTTCCATAGTAGAAACAAAAATACTATGGAATTCAATGTTTTTTCCCCAACATCCTCCAGAATATAATTTGTGTTTAACAGATGAAAGAAACTCAAACAGGTTTGGAACAATTGAAGGAAGAGTAAATGATAACAGAATTTTCATTTTAGGCAAACTATTGCTTTAAGTGTTGGTCCTGGTCAAAGGGTTTGCAGCTAGTAATACGTTTACTCAGAAAGGATGTTCTTAACTTGTAAAATGCTACAGCGTGTAATTTGTCAAAAAGTAGTGCAACGACATTTATAATGTTACTTTTATTTATGTTCCTTTTTTTAATTTCAAACCTTTATCAGAATCCTAGAAACAAATTAGGTTTAAGGGGTTAAAAAATGACACTCTTCACCCTTCATTTAATGTTTCTATCACTGAAGATGCATCATGCAAGCACTAGACAGATCCGAATAAAGCTGCAGTCCTGAATAGCAGGGCATGGAACTTCTGAATCATCATGGAACTTAAAACGTCTATTATATGTTAAAATGTCATTATAAATTTTACTTTCGATTTATGAAAATGTAAAAGGTATGACTTGTTATTTTTCATTGCATTGCTGTAATAAAAAAAAATTGTGTAGCTTACATTAGGTGGCACAAGTTGCTGCTGACAGAATTGAAAATATAGCTACTTAAGTTCCATATTTTTGTTTAACTCCATTTTATTGATGCATATTAGTTAATAGTATTTAAAATAACAAATAATTAAGACATGAATTGTTCCAATCTTTCAGCAGAAAACTAAGTTAGTTCACATTTTCTTCCTCTCTGAATCAAACGATTCAAAAATTTTTTCATCAAAAAGTTCCACGTTTTACTTAGTTTTTTGCTTCGGCAACCTGTTTTTAGTCAGATTAAAAGTCTTAGGATTTGTGTAAATAAATCATTACTTATTAAAATAATTAAATTGAAAATAGTTCAACAGAATAACAAGGCCCTTTAATTGCATAAGGCAATTCAAACTAACTTCTTCAGCAACGAAAGCTAAACAATTCCTATATTTTTCTTTTTGCCTACTCACTGCTCATTATAGATCATGAAAAATCTGCTTTTTAGTCAGTGAAAGCCAGGGAGTCTGACATCTGGATTAAGAGTTGGAACCCTGGAATACAAGGTTCCAACTTTAAGATTTGTAGTTGCTGTGCAACTACAAATGCTGTGCAAACCACTGTGCAGTCAGAAGATCTTATAGGGAAGACATTAAACCAGAAGCTCAGAGAAGGTTTGTCACACAGGGCTCATGCCACACTGCATGCTCTTAGAGTAAGACTAGTGTACTTACACGCTGAAGAACGCATCACTGCACAGCCACACGGGAGATAAGTCATGTGTTAGTGCAGCAGAGGGCTCGAGTCACTGATCTCAGACCTGCTTTCCTCAAGAATACAGTTCTGATGTTTTGTGAAGTGGGGTAAAAGTTCCACTGTGGCAGTTTTGGGTTTTCATAATGACGAAAATATGGGGCAAATGTCATTTCTTTGAGCAGGCAGGTTTAACTCACACCCACACTCTGAACGGGTCATAATCCTGTAGCTGTTTCAGACGTAATAGTGTTGAGTGTTTATGATGCACATTTTTAAACCACTGGGACACACAGTATGCAATTTGTTGATGATGCTGACATCTCTCTAACATCAAGACACTTTCAGCCACAAAATGCAAACGAGGGACACATTTCAAACAAACACTGAATATAAACATTACTAAATTAGAGAAAGATGATTTGACTTGACATAATAAAACACTTAAGATTAAACTGTAAAGTAGAGATACTTACTGTAGCCCATTCCTTGGACAAAGTACTTGAAAGCCTCAGCAAGTTTACCCGGCTGTAAAAACAGAAAACATTTACTGTCAATACAAATTAAAAGCTACACCATCCTAATGCTGTGGCTGACATGATCAGGTTGTTTTTATGCTTACTTGGACAACTTGAGGAAGTCCACCACAATCTGCCATCTGAAGAGAGGATGAGACAAAAATCAATCCAATAATGTGAATCAGTTGGTGCGGTGTGAACTGGCCTCCGTTCACCTCAGGTTTTGATGTGGACCAAACATTACATTTAGTTCTAGTTCATTTAACCGTTCATTTGAAATTAATTTTTTATTTTTTTAAAATAAATTTTTATTTTAAGGACCAATCTTATTTAAAACAACAATATATTCATACACTCTCTGGCCACTTATTACGTACACCTGTCCAACTGCTCATTACGCAAATTTCTAATCAGCCAATCACATGGCAGCATCTTAATGCATTTAGGCATGTACAGTAGAGATGGTCAAGATCGGTCTGCTGTATATCTGCAGTTCAAACCAAGCATCAGAATAGGGAAAAAGGTGATTTAAGTGACTTTGAATGTGGCATGGCTGTTGGTGCCAGACAGGTTGGTCTGAGTATTTAAAAAACTGCTGATCAATTCAATAGAGCACCTTTGGAATGTGGTGGAATGAGAGATTCGCATCATTGATGTGCAGCCGACAAACCTGACATGCTATCATGTCAGTATGTACCAAAATCTCTAAGGATTAAAGCAGTTCTGAAGGCAAAAGTGGGTCCAACACGGTGCTAGTAAGTGAGTGAGTAATGAATGTACACATATGACATTTATTTTTGATAATGAGGAAAGTACTGAAGAACTATGCTCAAAGGGTGCTTTCACTTTAGGTTCAATTGCTCCCACTCACTGCCCACATAGACAGTCTTCATTCCATGGTTTTTGCAACTGAACCCCAGTAAATTTGCATAATCAAACTGGCAGACGTTGCCATGTAACAGTGGCATAGGAGAAGCCACAAAATAGCTATCATTGCTTACACAGTAAATTTACTGATGTTACAATAAAGTGTTGCACCAATGTTATAGAAATTGAGTTTAACACTAGAAATGAGTAGGTATATTTGTGTTGTTTTAAAGACTTAAGCATGGCTCCTTAAGAATTAATTAGACCACATATGGATGCCATTTCAAATCCCGCCTGAAGATGAGTAAGAGATCGTTAGCCAAATATATAAACACAATTATACAGATTTGTGGTGTAAATTGAATTAGTTCAATCAATATTCTTTTACATAATGATTAGTATCACTACAGCCACCTAATTTGTGTGTGATTTAAAAAAAGAAAAGAAAAAAAAAGTGATCTTTATTAGCCCATTCAGCCATTTTATTAATTTAGTAAAGTTTCTGTAACCCTTACATTTGTATTACTTCTCACACACAGTGATTGCTTTATTTATTTAACTTACCATACGCACATGTCTGGACATGTTGTTACCTAGCACACTATGTAAAGAAAATTGAAAAAAAGTTTCCAGAGTACCAACACTGACTAGCACATGCTCGTATTTATCATGAATGTAACATTCAAGGTAGGTATGGGCGATACCACAATTTTTTAATGCGATACAATACCGACTTTTTGTTAAAACTTTTACGATACCACTTATTATTTAAAATGTTAATGTAATTTTTCAAAGTAATGTTAATTAAAAAAATCATTATCTATATATATATATCTATATATCTATATCTATATAGATATACTGTAGTGTGTGTGTGTCTATGTGTGTGTGTGTGTGATATATACATACACGCACACATTTCCATATTGTATATACATACTGCATACACATACATACTGTAAATACACACTGCACAGATGGAGGGAGACTGAGCAGAGGAACACTGGGCAGCTTGTTTTTGTTCCGCTTCTTTATAGGTTTCAGGGTGTGCTGTCTGTAAGTGTTTATAAAGGCTGATTGTATTGTTGCTTTGTACGACTTTATCCCAAATATTGCTCGTGCAATGCTTTTTCAGCTGATGAGCACCACAACACGCTGGGTTACGTCTCTGTCATCGTGTCATTCCTTAATGAGTGTGTTATGTACGTAATTTATCTGAAAGGCACATGATCGTTTACGTCACATTCTGCCGTAGATTGACTTGTGTAATGTCTTGTATACAAAGCGTCACTGACAATCCTGTACACAGCGCTAAAACATTTAGTTATGCAGAAATTATTAAAATATAGTTAAAATATCGATACTTTAAAAAAAATATATATCGATACTCGAGCACTGATGTGTACATCCTTAATTCAAGGTTCAAATGAACAAGAAGAGTTGTTCTCTGTTGAAGTTGAGCAGAAGTTATATAACATTCTCTCTGGAAGTTACTAAATGCAAAAATACACAATCTGACCAATTACAGTTTTTCTCCATTGGTTTGGCTCGTTTCTTCAAACAGAAATTACATTCTCAAAATTCTAAGATCATTTGGCAAAACAGTGTTACAGTTTAGCACAACACTATAGCTCACTTTCAAAAGCTCACATCTCTCCAAAAACAGTTCACTCGTGCATCAAAACTAAATTCCTTTCCCAAAACAGTTCACTCATGAGTCAAAACTAAATTTCCTTCTCATTTAAACAGTCAGTGCCCCCAAAATGCTACGTCCCTTTGGTGTTGTTTAAGCACTGCAAGTCAAAATGTTTAGACGTTTTATCGCTATAGCAAAGGACAACTAAAATATCCCTCATGTCCACCTTACAGTCTTAGCCCAGTCCTTCATTGACAATGGTTACTGTACTGTTTTTGGCCAGCTAACAGAATACAACTGTGTATGAAACTGAAAAAAGAAACAGGATTTTAGGGTAAGAGTAGCATCCAACGTTTGACGTCACACATTGCAGGAAATGGTAACTCCTTTTTCTACTGTAATGATCAACCACACACAAAGTAACTTGCAAATATTAGAGTGAAAAGAAACTGTATACAGCAAAATAAACCGTGATATAAACACACAAACAAAAAAACTAGAGTGCTATAAATAAAGCTGGAGTTTGATAACAGCTTTCCGCTGTTCTTCACATATTGTGGTAGGTGAGGCGCAACGAGACCTCTCTCATTTTCAGGGATCAAATCAAAATGAAGACGGTCCACTAAGATGAGGAGCTACTGTATATTGTATTGACCAGGACTGGGGATGTGAGCAGCCACACCATTCTCAGATATGGCAGCAAACATAGTTATATTGCACCATAGTTATATTACGCCATCTTTGGCCTGAGACATTCACTGTGGCCCGGTGGCCAATAATATTATGGCCACATCTTTGTCCCTTGGCTGTCAATTGCTGTAATAAATTGTAATCAAATGTTCCAAGGATTCACCTACTGTATGGTATTCAGGGAATTATGGTCTTGACTAATTTTGACAATTGAACAGACTATTGTGCATGTAATGACTTATACAATGAAATAACGCTGACACATTTTGGAGAGAACAACCATTCGACTGAGAATTACCAATCAGTTTAGATCAACAAGATCTATCCACTTGGAAATTGTGCTAAATGTAGGCTATCTGTACTTAATCATTTGCAAAGATGCACATAGACATTTGCAATTTGATGAAATGAATGAGAAATGCAATACTGTTGTGAACAATTGCCAAGTGGTTTCGAGGTTTGTCCATGTTGTTTTGAGAATGTAATTTTTGTTTCAAGAATTGAGCCACTATTACAGTTTTTCTCCATTGGTTTGGCTCATTTCTGTGATTTGTGATTGTGTGCTGTGATTCTGGTATGGTTTATGGATGTGCACCAAAATTGTTCACATCAGCCAAATGAATCAAACTATGATGTCAAGCGAACCCAGTTGTGCACCAAAAGTGTCAAAAATATATCTAACATACACAAATGAACACAAATGATACTTTGGAAGCAAAACAATCATTTTGATGGGTTTACAGCTCTGGATTAAAACAAATTTTCAAGGAGGAGAAAAAGCTGACATGCCTTGAGTAAAGTAGTCTTGGTTGGGTTAAGCCTTGAGTTGCATTCAACCTGTTGAAAAAAAAAATCCCTCTTGGTCAGTTTAGAAAGACCACTTTATTTGACTAATTTACAAGCAAAATCGCATTAGTGAAAGCGACATCCCTAGGAAAGCTAATATATGTGAAAAAACTGAACAAAACGATGACTGTGTAACAGTAGATTTTAACAGACATTCTCTGGAACTTGTGCTGTTTTAAATTCCTCTATGCTTTGAATTCCATTTTGAGACTTTAATCTCTGTTTTGATAACTTGTAATGAAGTTTTGCTGTAAAAGACACTTACTGACATTTCAGTAGTCTAAAATGATCATTGGTCTGTACTGGTTATGCAATTTGTAGTATAAAAACTGGATAAACAACTGCTGTACCAATACTTTGTTTGTTAATGTATGGATTTATTTCTTCGTCCATGTAGGTTAAATACATCTCATTTGATGACAGCATCAAATTGTATACAAAAGTGATTTTCTAAACTGGGAGATTATTAAACATTTGCATTGTTTCTTTAATATTTCAAATAACATTTGTGATACAATAAAACATGAGTACAATTATGGTCAACCATCATTCAGCACAACTAATGAATTTATGTTAAAATGAAACCAAATAATTAGATCTGTACTTAAATTTACATTTTAGGGCTGCACTGTGATTCCTAAATAAACACTTTTATCAGGTTATCAAATTATTCTTGCTTCATGATTTCTATTTCAGTGGGTGACTTCTGTAAACTTAGACTCAAGATATTTTGCAGTACATAGTCTAATGCACTAAAACCAAATCTGTATTTAACATAATTATTATTATTTAACATTATTATTACTTTAAAAACCTTTTCACTTTTAACTCATTTACGACATATCCTGTCCCAAGTGATGCACAAGCATAAATACAAGTGCAAAAGATGTTATCTACTCTTTTAAGACATGATGTCAGTGCACACTTTTAGGAAGCACAACATGTTCTCTCTCTTTGCCAATAGACGTAACAGGTCAGTTTCTGATTAGTCACTCACCACAGCCTCCACCGCTGGTGATGTGTCTCCAACAATCAGCAGGGCAGGACACCTAAACAGCAGAAGAAGAGAGATGACATAAGCATAGATGCTATGATTAACAGCCTAAACAATAAAAAAAACAGGGTCAAACTAGTCAAATTTAAGACTTTAAGACTTCTCAAAACCACCATGAATCAAATTTCAGACTTACACGTTAAGGATTTTTTCTAATGGTCGGTGAAAAATATTTTTAATTGGAGTCTCCAAAAAAAATCTAATTTTGTTATTTCTTAGCCACGTATTTTAAATAATGTGTCAAAACAAGCAAACTCTAGTTAGTTAGTTAACTTTATTTGTCGCCGTTGAATTTTCACATTTGGCATTTATGTAAATAAATCATTTATCGACCTACGGTACCATGGTACCCCTACTCTAAATAAACATCCAGTATACTGGCCATCAACTGCTACTGAGAGAGGAGGAATTGAAAACTCAATTGCTTGAGGGATAAATTATAATTTCGACCTATTACTTACGCATCTGGGAACACAACATCGACATAACAATTTGAAGGTGTATGATAAAGAATGCCTCTCATCATTGACAATCATGATAGCCTTATTTAATACTTGTTCTTTGTATATACAATCAATACTCTTTAGTTTTATTCCCAACAACTTATTGTTGTTACTACCTTCCCCAGTGACTTTTTCTAGGCCTCAGAAGCATTTTCATACCAACAGATCACACAAAAATTCGCAATATTTTTAAATAAAAGCATTATTAAAAAAGTAACAATGTGTTGTCTAAAATTAAAAGACAATAGCTTCTTTAAGAAAGTTGTATACAACTTTAAATATTTATTTGAGTTGTATACATAGACTTGTATACATAGACTTAAAATAATGTAGCTAATACATTTGTGATTAAAATGCAATTTATCCCTTTAAATGCAATGGATTTTGAAGCATATCAACAAAAAAGTTTTGATTTTCAGAAGTTTGGGTTTTCAAATGGAAATAGAGGGCAGGCAACCATAATTCAAATGGATATATCTTCAAAACCATTCAAGGTATGAATTTGACTATGACATCATTTTAAAGCGTAGAGTCTCATCTTCCCATTTGCCCAATTTTGCTGGATCAGGTCACTTTTCACCTTTGTAAATAGTTTTATTGCAATGGATTGTTGGTGATTACATGAATGATTGAGTAACTTTACATGGACATAGGAAAAATAAGGCCTGTTTAAAGTGATTTAAGACCTATGACAAAATGTTTCAGCAAACTTAAGACATCTTAAGGCCCAAAATTTAGTTTTTTGAAATTGAAGACATTTTAAAACTGAAAAAAGACAACCAATGAACCTACTTCAGCGTTTTAACTGCATTTTCATTGATTCCCAGAACGGGCCTCTCAATCTCCAGATCTCGCCGGCTGCAGTAAGGAGAAGAAAATCCAGTTAAGATCAGCTCATACATGACAATGATCAGTGTGTGTTTTGATCCTGTCACCTGTTGTAGGACTGGCAGAAGAGCGCCAGGTTGTCCTGATTGATGTCCTGAGCGATGTGCAGGCGGTATGTTTGGATGATCTCCTGGTTCTCCGTCAGCTCGTCCTGAGGAAGAAAAGTGTAGACTTTAACTCTTTGTAGGGGTTTACAAGGCTTTTGGGACCAACTTTAAATAAAGCGGCCTCAATTAGTATGTACTTAGTTTCTTTATCAGAAAACAAACTGAACAAAATTATTTAAAGAGCCCCTATTATGGGTTTTTGAAAATGAGCTTGCATGCAGTGTGTAACACAGCTCTAAGTGAAGTGAAATGTCCAGCTAAGGCTTTAATCTGAAAGTGCACAGTGTTTAAAAGTATTGATTCATCCATAAAAAAGTCTACTCATAGTTCCTCAAACGAATCGCAGTGCTTGAGTCTTTAGCCGTTTCGGCATGACGTGAACAAGAAACATAAGCCCCGCCCATTTGTGCACGCGCAGCCCCGGGACATTCGAAACCCCCAACCCCGCCCACAAACAACAGCAGCAAGCAAAGGTTTGAATTTGATTGTGCAGGCAAAAACCTTTTGGATAGGGTTTGGACTGGAGTCAGCTACATCTGGCAACACAGAGATATTGGAAGTGTGCAGATGAACCAGAGATGAGACTGTGAAGAGACAGTGGTTGAGGTTTATTTCTGCAGAAATGCCTCAGCATCATAGCACAGAAGCGTGCTGTGTTCCCTCTGAGGAGTGCTTCTGAAATCTACAAGCTTACAACGGAGGATTCGTCGACCGTTTGTTAAAGGAAGGATCAAAAAAGATGTATGCAGGGGCAGACTGGTCTAAGGGAGTACCGGGACATTTCCCGGTGGCCTGACGTGGCCAGCTATCCAACAAGTGAGTAAGTGCGAAACATAAAACGGTTGCCTCATTGTTTTCTCTAGCTTGTAAATGATGCATTTAATTGTGTTTTGTAACTTTTAACTGCTTGTAGTGTATCTGGTTAACTTGTATTCTCATATCGAAAATAAATATGTAAAAAAAAAAAATAAAAAAAAAAAAAAAAAAAGAAATAATGAAATAAATGATACTAATAATCAAATAAATAAATAAATAAATAAATAGAAAATTATATTATGGGACAAACTAAAAAAAAGTGACTTGAAAACAGATTTCGCCTTTAGGCTTTATTTTGAATGTAAAAAAAAATTGTAAAAAATAACTACAATTTTAAAAATAAATAAATAAAAATAAAGCGAGACAATACAACACAATTTTAAATCATAAATGTCTAAAAAGGACAAGGAAAATGCATATGCTTATTTAATCCTACCTCTTCTCCACTCTACATCAATTAAAAATAACAATCCATAATACATGATAAAAAAACAATAGTTATGAGTTGCTGAGTTTGGTATTATTGGCATCAGGTCTTGGGTGTTTTAAAATAAATCAGCTTTTACCCAAATGTACCAAATAACACTTGAATTCTTGTGTTCAGGAGCAGATATAATGTAATTTAATGTCCAAAAAAAGCATATAAAAATAAACAAATATCTGTAAGCTCACACACAGATACCCATCTTACAGATAAGAGAGGCATCAGGAATAGCTTTAGTTCACTGCATGTTCAAGAACATCATCAGAGATAAACATTAAACAGTGTTAAAACAACTAGCGAATACATGATTTATTAGTCCATAATTTATCATTTTTATTGATAAATAAACTAGGCAATAAATTAATAATAAATAAGTAAATAAAAGTAATGGCCAAAATTAGCCAATGGGACACCAGGAATGTAGCTTACAGACAGCACAGGTCCAGTCAGGCCTGCAAATAAATGTGGTCAGGTGGATTTTGGTCTCATTTTATTGGGTTAGTCTTGGGTATTGTGTTTTTTTAATGATACTTTATACATATTTATCAATAATTTTATAGTTATATAATTCATAAACTTGGGTTAAACTGATATTGTCCCCCTCTCTCTATCCAACCTCACTTCCTGTCAATATCAATTGTCCTATTATAATTAAGGCAAACATTCCCAGGAAGAATTTGAGAATTTAACTCACAATAAAATGGAGTGCATGTTTTAGAGTTCAATTTAAATCACAAAGGCATTTTTTAATGGCATACACAGATGAATTGTTATGAACCACAAGACTTGCAAAGTGAGCTAACAAACCAATATGGTTAGTTTTGATTTTTATGTGTACTTTTCAAATCTGAAAATATGACACAAAATTAGACATGAGAAGAATTCTCATATAGTGTCAGTGTGTGACCACAGACACATCTGTAATGCTTTATAATTACTAGACAGATATTCAAATGTTTTTTTTAGTCTAATGAAATTGCACAATGTAGGAAAGGTTTGTAAACTAATAATATTAATAATTTAAGATGTTTACAATCTTGTTTCCAGAAGTCAGTTGTATTACATTCCACAAAACATTCTGAAGTCTGAACATGCTTCAGTACAATGCCTGTAATGTTTTTGCTTTTAGGTCCAATTTACACTGTCAGCTCTTGATGCCCAGCTCCGATTTGTTGCCTATATCTGTCCGTTTACACGTTCTTTTAATTGTCACCCATATACGATTCATGCGGTTACACTTGCCATACAATTAACGACATTGCGCATGTGTAAAGGCGGGTTCTAACATCTGCGCCACACAAAATATGTGAAGTTTGCCTGAATTTAAAATGATTTTGAGGTGGAGGAGGGAAAGGGCCATCGTCACAGCTTGTACCTATGGTTTATATGTGTCCACCACTGACTCATCTCCCAACTGGGCAAGAGGGCAGGGTAACTTCTGCTGTTGACCACTGACCACTTTCCTCCTCCAAGTTTCCTCTGCTGTTGTTGTTGTTTACCTCGTCAGCCTCTCCACACATGGTCTTCCTTCCATGCCATTAAACAGCATAGAAGTACCATATTGTCGCAAGTTTAATGACGTACAAAACGGAATGCCTCAATAAATGTTCGTGTTTACACATTCCTAGAACAGATCTGATCTGTCACATATGAGCAAAAAAAATCAGAATTGGGTCACATTTGACTGGCAGTGTAAACGGGCCTAAGAGAATTTCCTCAGATTCTGAGAAAAACATCATATTTTAAACGTACCGTGCTGAAATGGTGTGCCATCACAATGTCTATGAGATTGCTGGTCCATCCAGACAGCTAGAACAGAAGCACAGATGTTTTAAGATCATACAAATCTTTCTCCCAGCACCACATTCACAGCCACCGACTTCATTAATGTTGCAATTTGACCTGTGAGGTTATTAAGAGCTTCACAACAGGGAAAACCTTAAGAAGATCAAGCTCACTAATCCGCTGAGAAATCTCAAGTATGGAGAAATGGCGTTAGCGTTTGGCTAATCATGGGAGTATATGATATGAAGCATTTATGAGAATGAATGCGCAATATGGGTAAATAATCAGTTGATCATTTTTTTTTACATGAGATGTTGATGAATGTATGATTTATTTGAAGGAAAAAAATAGTAATATTAATGAAACAGGACAAAACAAACAAACAAACAAACAAAAAAAAAACAGTCCGCTAGAGTTAAACAATGTTTTACCATGTGTTTAATCCATTCAGAAAACTTTTAGCTCTGCATAAATCATTAAATCCAATTAGACCATTAGCATTTCACTCAATTTAAAAAAAGTTTCTATTTTTTTTTTGTCTATCCAAATGTAGACTTGTAGTTGTGTTGTGTGCTAAGGCAGACAGGAAATTGTTATTTGAAATTGAAAGTTGCTCATTTCTAGGCTCATACATCTAAAAACTATACTCTCATTTCAGGGTTATAATCAATGAACTTTTCTGCTAAACCATGGCTACAGTAGGAGCAAAGATATTACGCAGCATCTGAAAACAGTCCCCAAATAAGTAACTAGGTAAACAGCGCTGCATAGAATCATTGCACCTGCTGCAGCCATGATGCTAATGGTCTAATCCAATTCAGTGATTAATGCTAAGCTAAGCTAAGGTAAAAGTGTTCCTTGGGTATTATACTAAGACTTCTGTTGTAGTAAAGTTTCTTTAAAGAGATCAATATTCCCACATTATATTTCCATATATTTCCACATTAGTGAACATAAATCTGTCACTGGCCTGCAGTACACATTGTTAGAAATCCTTTGTAAAAACTCTTCCTTTAAAGCTACATTTATTAACTCTGACAGCTTGTGTCATTTTATTTATTTATTGATTTCATGTTTAATTGACAGTGCATTCATGTGTTTACCTTCGAGGCAGCCCAGTCGATCCAGCCCTTAGCACAGGGGTCCACATTGATGAGAACCAGTCCCTCAACCAGAGCAGGCTCGTTTAGCTAGAGAAAGACAAAACACGGGTTAGACTATCATTGATGGCTAATACACTCAGGGCACCTACTAACCGAGAGGATTAAGAGCTCGACATGTAGATGACCAGAATAATGAGAGATTCTTGAATTCTTGTTAAATATAGACTTGTCTGAGCCCTGTGACAATCTAACTTCTAAACACTGTGATTGGCCTGGGAACAAAAAAATATCACAGAAAACATGCTAATTTACAAAGATGTCAATTTGTATTAAACCAATACGGTTTATTATTATTTTTTTTTATCTTGTAATCTCTGCTGTTTCAGATGATGTGTGGATAAAACTTCACAAGACATTACACAGCACATCTCCAGTCGAATAAATCAAATAATGCTTTGTGAGTGGTTACTACTGGTGATACCAATCCTCAAAATCAAACAATTAAATGCTATTGTTATCCTCTCAGATGTGACGTGACAGAACAATGCCTCATTTCTAATGGCAGCAAAGCACAAGTGAACATCATAATCCTTTTTTACTATGATTTACTCATGTAGTCAGTCATTCAGCTGTAAGAAGATATATGAAACAGCTCATAAACAATTTAACGTGGGCATATAATTACTCCAGCAAATAATGCACTGTTGAAAGCTTGGTAGTTCTCTAGAGCAGTGTTTCTCAACTGGTGGGTTGCGACCCAAAAGTGGCTTGCAGGAACATTTTCAGTGGGTCGCGCAGTGTGTGGTGAAAAAAATACAACAAAAGTTTAATTTGTAACTTGTTTTGCATACACCTGACTTTTATTTTGAAATGCGCACACGACAACCGATCCCTTTGGAATCGACGTGGAAAGCGTCACGTTGCCGAGCAACATAAAGAGTAAGTTCATGGAGCTGTCATGTGATAAGACGCTGAAAAAGAAATTTAGTGAAGTACTGTAAGCCTCTCCCAGTTTTCGCGATCTGAGAGTGCGATTTGTATGAAAGTGGCTTCTCTTCCTTGATGCAGCTTGAGTCAAAGCAAAGAAACAGGTTGGACATAGAGCACGATCTTCGGGTACTGTCTACCATCACCCCTGACTTTGAAACTCTTGTCACATCAGTAAAGCACATCCTCAGTTATCTCATTATCTTCCCAAATTACTGGTAAGTGAAACTGATGTTTATAATTGCTTATGAATATTTTAATCATTTTACAATTTGCTGGTTTGTTCTGTTCAAGAGGATCAGTGTTAATGTTGTATTAACAGTTCAGTTTTGTTTATGGTAGCAACCTTTCCTTACCCTAACCACTGTTTACAGTGTTTGTCGTTTTTACTTTGTAATATTTCTCTAATTTGATACATTTTGTTAAATGTCAGCAATAAAATATTGTTTATTTGTAAGTCTTGCTGATTTTCTCACTATGTTTCTATCACTACTTGTGTAATTCCTAAAATTATATTACAGTTCCTAAAAATTTGGGTCGCGGCTTGATGACCATGTCAAAATGTGGGTCCCGTGGCCAAACCAGTTGAGAACCACTGCTCTAGAGAAATAAACTCTAATGTTTGAATGTGTAGGCTACATACTGTATGAAAACAAGTTGAGAAAGCCACTGTATAAATGGTTATATTTCAAAAGAAATTTAAGTATAATCAATTTTACAATTAAATATAAATGTAAACATGTGCAATTTACATGTTTGAGTCTTGGTCATTATATATGAAAGATCATCAACTGAATGTAATCATATAGGCTTTGTTGTTAACTATAGCTTTAATTTTTTTTTACATAAAATTTTAATTGACATTAGAATTTAAAAGTAAAGGGCAATTTATCCATAAACCACTGTTTAATAATGATACAGAATTTTTTTTAATGTTGTTTTGCCATATTGTACCAAAAACAGTGTCAGAATGAAAAGTGAAAGCAGGAAAGGGGGTGTGTTTCAGGACACGGATTAGATCAAATTACACAGGAAGGGTGATTAATACATTTCCATGCACACAAACACTTGCTCTTTGTCGGCAACGCCTGTGCGGTCACTTATCCATCAATTTAGAAAAGTGATGTAAAATTATAATGTTCGTAATTAAAAATAAATATTTGCGTACTGACCACCGGGAAAACTCTCAATCATAGATATATGTGTATATGTGTATATCTCTGGATGGCCACAGTCCTCCACTGCACCTTGGTCCCACATTCATTTCAAAGGAGCACAACCCTGTACTAAAATGGCGGCGCAATTGACACATTCCTTCTAATAGACGACAGCAAAGTAGGCAACATCTAATGTATATATCTATGGAAATTACCAATTTAGCTTAATAATTTATGTTAAATAATGGTAAAAGAGTAATTGTTGTTGACAGACGTGAATGAAGCAAAGATCCAGTTTATGAGTCAAAATACCAAGTAAAATTATTTGATGTATTTGTGGTGGAGTTTATTCAAGCCTTTATTTCAATGATGAGTCACACACACATGCCATTATAAAGTTTGTATTACACACACATTTACTTACTTTGCATTGTTTTTGCATGTCTACTTGTAGCACATGTGGCCGGATACAAGTTAAATGTACACTGCTGTATGGATATCCACTATGCTACTGCAGAAAATAAGCCATATTTAATGTCCACAAAGTGGGACTCCTGTTGTGTTTGAAACATCTTTATATACAGTATAGTTGTGCTGGTTCGAATTACATTGTAATTTTACTGTCTTTTCGTTAGTACAAGTGTTTTAAAAATGTTTTAGACTTGTAAAAACTCATTCTTGAAGTGCAGCTGATCACAGAGAGTTGGAACAGGTCTTTTAACCCCAGTTTGTTTGCAAATCCTGTTCTGTTTGACATGTTAATTCGTATTACTACAGAGACATGTTAATATGCTCCTGTCAATCAATTTGGTAGGCAAGGAAGATTGGTGATTTCCAAAAGTCAAATAAATTTAAATAAGAATTACAATATTTTATCCATAGCCCACAGAAGTTAAAAAATACTAGTTAATAGTTACATAAAAAACAACAACATGTAAATACAAAGCCATCAGCCTTTAGTTTATTTTTTCTTCATAGGATTGAGACCCCTGGTGTGTTTACCTTAGATTACAGACACAGCAAGAGAGTTCGCTGCATCAGGTTGATTTTATAGCACCAGGTTAAACTTTCTGACACATTAATGGCAATCAAATACAAAACATTAAAAATAAATACAGGCCACAACTAAGTATTGGGAATGATCTCTGAGTGGTAGTCTCCAAAATTAAACCAATAATAGAACTGTGCTAAACACATTGTGCTTTCAGTCTTATTCGATGGGGTGACTATTAAATTAAAGAATACATGACTATAAAAACTATATGGGTGTTAGGCTGTTGCACTTTTTCATTTTGTTAATATGCATGTGTTTTTATAGCCCTTTTGTGTGTGCAACGTTTGTATATTTATAAGCAACTTAGAGCAGGGTTCATACACATTTTTCAACAAAAATTTCATCACTTTTCAAAGACTTTTCCAGAACCTTCAAGTACATTTTCATGATGTAATGTTTCATGTAACGTCTACATATATATGATAAATAATCAAGAAAAACAATGAAGTTCAAATTTCTTACAGCATATTATAGAACATGCAACAATCCATTTCGTTTAAATTTGTTTTTATATTGATGGCCAAGGACAGAAAAGAAGTAAAGACAACTAACCTATATTCAAGTTAGGGCTGCACAAAGCAATTTCATCATTTCAGCATCGATATTGCAATGTGAGTATCCGCAATAGTCACATCGCAGGATTTGCAATGTTGGGAAAAGAATTTATCATTTGCATGCATTTTTAAAAAGGTTACTTAAAAACTACTTACCATTTTCATGACACCCTTCACTTGTTTCAAACATTTATGAATGTTTTTTTTTTATGAACACAAAAATAATATAACTGAATAACTCTTATAGTATTGAGCAAGAACATTTTAATCTTTGAGTAAACTGTCCCTTTAAGACCTGTGACTGTGTGAACATTTAAATATTTTCAATAATTTTAAAACACCCAGCCACAAGACATTTTTTAACGTTAATAAAGATGAAATAATATACAATGAAGACTATGCAGTGTTGATTATTCAATACCTGTACCTGAATAGTAAATACCTGAAAACTATAATTCACTTTTATCTTTACTATATTTTATTATTATCTATGCTTGTAATGTATTTGTTATATATTATTCGAGATTCACTCATCTACAAAATTTCCTTAATCAATTCAAATAAACCTGTTAAACCATCTGGTGAAATGGTATTCACATCGCAATATATATCACAGAAATACAAAATATGGTAATGTCAGATTTGTTCAATATCAAGCACCCCTAATTCAAGTATACAGATATTTGTTTAATTTCCATGACTTTTCCAAAACTTTGTGGGTTTTTCTGTTTTTCCAAAACTTTTCAAGGCCTGGAAAATGCCATGTCAAAATTCCATGACTTTTCCAGGTTTTTCATGACCGTATGAACCCTGTTAGAGGATTGTGGGGGTTGCGAGTCACTGGCATTGTTATTTCGGGGGTTGCGGGCTGAAAAGTTTGGGAACCCCTTCTTTAAAGGACTAAATTTGGCCAACCAAAATACATACATAGAGATGCTCTCAACAATCAGCACAGTGCATTCTAAAAGTGAGAGTCTGCAATGTTGTGCCCTACATTTTGCCTTCATACAGTCAAATATGCCACATTAAAAGACTTGAGAACGTCACATACAGTAAAGCCATGAGAAAGTGATCGCCTGAGAATCTCTCAGAGTTGACCAAGCAAAACTTCCTACTGACACGACCAAACCAGGTCTAAACATCAACACCTTCACCAAGTTCTCAGTAAGTCAGGGTCAAGGACGCAAACTTCGTGCAAGGCCTCACACTTGGTTTTAACATAGAACTTTAGCTGTGGGCAGTCACATGAACAAATCAAATGCATCATGATGGGGATGGAAAAAAGCTCAGGTTTCACACCTATTCTTTTTCCTCTCCACAATAGATTCTGCAAGGAAGCTAGAAAGACGTGCTGAGAAGCATCGGTTTTGGAGGTCACACTCTCGGATGACTTCATCGACGAATAAGCATGTGACAAAGCGTCATTTCGAAGATTTTAAATGGTTTTCTCTGCTGCAACTGTTCTGCAGAACTGCGTAGGTGTGTGTTTGGTTCAGTCGCCCATCTGAGCAAGTGCATATGTGGTAAAAATATGATAATGTGCACTGCAAGCTGTGAAAACATACAAGTGTGAAAATCGGAGTTGCTTGACCGACGTAATGGAGAAAGTAGCTAAGGATGGCCACATTCTTCAAATAACTTGATGAAATATCCTTTATCTCATTATACCTTGATAATAACCAGCAGGAAACATGAGAGTGAGTGTGTATGGGTCCTAATAAATACGTTTATGAGGAAATCCATCCTGGAGGCATGGAGGTTCGTGCATAGATGGTGAATAAGAGCTTTGTGAAGGGTGAGAGTGTGAGTGCATGTGTGAACTTTGAGTCTTAGATGAGTTGTCGGGGATTTTATTATATACTGAAGACAGATGGTTTGACTAAAGATCTTTACTGATCTTCTCCTCTCAAGATCTCAAGATGCTCAATTAAACATCATGATTGTGCTCAATCGGCTTAATTTCAAAGAGCTCTTTATACCCACATAAAATTACTAATAGGTCATCATAACTCTATGGAATGGAAGATTATTTTACTTACAGCAAATCTAGTGAGGATATAAGCTCCTGCACCAACACCGATCCCAATCACACTGTTGATTCTGTTAAAGAACAATCATTCATATAACTTATTACCTTGCAAATGCTAGCACAAATTAATTAAAAAAGGAAAAAGCATGCACAAATTTTGAGACTTCACTAGATGGAATTTACAAGCTTTTGCCTAATTATACTGATTTAGGGATAACCTTTTGATCTGAACATTATCAGAGACAAGACTAAAGTTTAGATGCTCACTTCAGATGAGTCAGAACTGAAGGTAGCATTTCCGCAAGCTCATCCATGGTGGGGTACAGGAACCTGAGAAAAAGAAAATACAGACAGGAGTCCCAGATTAGCATTTTAAAGGGCTAAGTTAGCCGAAAATTGATTTCATCAATTACTTACCCCTTTCTTGTTATAAATATGTTTGTTTTTTCTGTTAAACACAAAGGATATTTGAAGAAAGTTGGAAACTTGTAACCATTGGCTTCCATAGCAGGAAAAACAAATACTATGTCAGCCAAAGCTTACAAGCTTTCTTCAAAATATCTGCTTTTGTGTTGAACAAATAAAGAAACAGATAAAGGTTTGGAACTGCTTGAGGGTGAGTAAATAGTAAGCTTTTACATTTGTGTGAACTATCCATTCAGTAAACCTGAAACTTGTGTTGTGGACAAATTAGCAAAAAAATGGTGCACTGTATGAACAGCTCAAACTGAAGTCAGTGTTTAACCTTCTGTTGGTGAGCAGAGTAAATCTACACAACCAACTGACACCGATGTGAAAACGCACCTCAACTAAGAAAAGTTGCATACAAGTGTTGTCCAACTTTCTGCCATTTTAAAAACTGGACATAAAACACATATTTCAAAAGTTGGTTCATTCTACTGGACTTACAGGATGACTTAATGGTTTTTGTACGTCTAATTCAGCCCATCAATCTGAGAAAAATATACAGTGCATCCAAAAAGTATTCATAGCGCTTCATTTATTCCACATTTTTTTATATTACAGCCTTATTCAAAAATGGATTAATGTATTTCCTCAAAATTCTACACACAATACTCCATAATGACAATTTGGAAAAATATTTTTTAAAATAAAGATTATTAAAAATGAAAAAACCTGAAAAAAAATCTAAATAAATAAATCACACGTACAGAAGTATTCACAGCCTTTGCTCTTGCTGGGCTACTCAAGGACATTCACTGAGTTGTCGAGAAGCCAGATATTTTAATGGGGTGCTTTGGGTCATTGTCCTGCTGGAAGATAAACCCTCGCCCCAGTCTGAGGTCAAGAGCACTCTGAAGCAGGTTTTCATTCAAGATGTCTCTGTACATTGCTGCATTCATCTCTCCCTCTATCCTGAAAGGTCTTCCAGTTCCTGCTGCTGAAAAACATCCCCACAGCATGATGCTGCCACCACCATGCTTCACTGTAGGGATGGTATCAGCCTGGTGATGAGCGGTGCCTGGTTTTCTCCAAACGTAACACCTGGCATTCACCCCAAAGAGTAATTTTAGTCTCATCAGACCAGAGAATTTTGTTTCTTATGGTCTGAGAGTCCTTCAGATGCCGTTTGGCAAATTCCAGGCTCAGGAGTGGCTTCCGTCTGGCCACTCTACCATACAGGCCTGATTGGTGGATTGCTGCACAGATGGTTGTCCTTCTGTATGTTCTCCTCTCTCCACAGAAGAATGCTGGAGCTCAGACAGAGTGACCATCGGGTTATTGATCACCTCCCTGACTAAGGCCCTTCTCCCCAATCACTCCGCTTAGATGGCACCAGCTCTAGGAAGAGTCCTGTTAGATCCAAACATCTTCTACTTACGGATGATGGAGGTAACTGTGCTCATTGGAACTTTCAGAGCAGCAGAGATTTTTCTGTATCCTTCCCCAGCCTTGTGCCCGTCTTGTGAGGTCTACAGAGAATTCCTTTGTCTTCATGATTGGCTTGTGCTTTGACATGCACTTTCAACCCTGGGACCTTATTTTCAAATCATGTCCAATCGGCTGAACTCACCACAGGTGAATTCCAATTAGGCTGCTGAAACATCTCAAGTATGATCAGTGGACACAGTGTACCTGAGCTCAATTTATAGCTTGATGCCAAAGGCTGTGAATACTTATGTAGGTTTTTTTTATTTTTAATAAATTTGCAACAATTTATAAAAAATCTTTTTCCACATTGTCATTATGGGGTATTGTGTGTAGAATTTTGAGGAAATTAATGAATTTAATGCAATTTGGAATAAGGCTGTAACATAAAAAAAAGTGGAAAAAGTGAAGCGCTATGAATACTTTCTGGATGCACTGTACTGTATATATAGTCCAGGACCTCACATGGAATTTAAACTATCGATTTACACAGAACATAAGAGAAACACTGGGGAGAACACACCAGGGAAATGTAGAAAGGTACTAGCATGCTAGTTAACAAATGTATAATTAATTGAAGTGTAAAAATGCTAATGAATATAAACATGCTCAAATCTGTTAATCATAAATGTAGCATGCTGTCAATAGTGAGGTTTCTATTCTAACATGAAGGCAATTTTTTCAAAGTTTGCAAATTTGAGTTTGGTGAATTTCCATCAAGTTATTAGAGCAGTTTACTGTAGTATTGGTAACCTAGTAACCAAGAGTAAACAAAGCAAGCATAAAGGAGGCTTCTAATTGGTCACATGGACGTAATGTTTACTAGGTCAGAGTTCACTCAGCAAATGCATCCCCATCTCCTATCATTTGCATGAACCCTTCAACCCATCAAGCTAGCATAATTTTGCTAATTAAAACTTTTTACTTAAAAATAGGATGATGGAAACCCAGATTACGCTCATACTGGTTGTACAAAGTTAGGTTGTATATTACAGGAGTTTCAGATAATAATGCCAATTGAACTATTAAGAACAAAGTAATGATGCTCAAAATGGTAAAGTCTAGATAGGAAATTTTAAAAAATAATATAAATAATTATCGTTAATTTCCAGCAGCAACCAAATCCAATCTATCAACAACCACTCAAAAGTGTAGTTTATCTCACAATATTTTGAGACATGAAGAAAGTTGATTCGTCTGTATTTTTCGTCTTACCCGGTGGGGAAAGGAGGAGCAGATTCCTGCTGACCTGGTGCATCAACATGGACCACAGCAAAGTGCTGGGTGATCTCCTGCATGTCCTCGAAGTTAAAGAGAGTGTTGAAACAGGACTTATCTGTATTGCAAAATAACAAAATCCCATGAATCACTACAAGAAAAAAACACAGCATTTGCTTCATAGACATCATTGAATCATTTTCTCTAGATCGATTAAATGCCGTCTTCATTGCTACTCTCATGTGATCTGCAGCCAACTCCTTTCCTGTGGGATCATGGGATATCAAAGTATATTTTCAATGTGAACATCAGAATCTTGGCAAAAGAAATAGTTCATCTATGTTCTTCTGGCCTATTGTTGTATGAATACTAGGACACAGAAAATGTACATCTTTTTTTACTTCCAACAAATAATTTGGAAGTTTGACCCAAGTTTGTGCCTCCAAGATAAGGACTGAAACACTGAAACAGCCTTCAGTAGATGAGCTCTAAAAATTATACAGTGTGCCACTAATAGAGGAATAAACAAAATAAAATAAAATAAAATGGGACAACTTACGGTTGAGTCCGATGTCATGATAGGTGAGAATGACTGGCCGGTTGCCTTTAGGGGTCCCTCTCAACGTCACATGAAGTACACCACGAGGAGTCTCGATGTCATGCTCCTGCAACAAATCATAAGATGACGTGTGGTTTACTACAGAGAAATGCTAAACTGTCAAATGTAGGCAGGCATGGCCTCCTATAGCTCTATGCTGAAGAAATGCAAGTAAGTAAATTGTTTTTATATAGCACCTTTCACAGACAAGAAGTCACAAACTGAAATGAAACATACATCATTAACATAGGTTAAAATCAAGGAACAAATAGCAGCAAAATGTAAAACCATGTTCAACTGAGCCCAGAGTTCTCAATGCTAAAGAGCTCCAGAGCCATGGAGCCACAACATAGAAGGCACAGTAACCTTTTGTCTTAAGATGCATTCTGGGAATGGCTAAAAGATCTTGGCCAGAAAACCTCAAAGACTGGTCATTGATAGTTTTTAAGTCACGTGACCTGTGTGGAGACCAGTCGGGCAAAAAAAAAAAATGGCCATAAAGGCAGTTACACTGGGATCTCCACAGAAACGCAGCACAAGCTATGTTTCAAGCTATGAAAATTTATATCACATATCAACAGTAGATAACAAACAGATAGATCACAAACTCTAAATTGTGGACAATTAAGATCCATATTCTGTACCCACAACTGTTTTTAAACCCCTTTTGTCCCTTTCAGAACTCCAATTCAGCTTTTTTAAAATCAATCTTGAAGGCATTAAAGCGCATAAGTGTCTGCTTTTGTATTTGTTGGTATTATTATGATTTATATTAATTTATCTTAATATTTGCTGGTGGGCAACATATATTCGTTCACCTCTGCCATTTATACTTTGACTTTGTATTTCAATTAACACATTAATTGCATTTAATCTGCAAATTACAACAAAAACTGAAAAAAAAAAAGCACAAACACACTGACAGTTATATGTACCATAGATTGTAATGGGTCGATGATGCTAAC
>CAIGQQ010000835.1:337738-357968 GCA_903798035.1 Danio albolineatus
TATATATATATATATATATATATATATATATATATATATATATTTATTTATTTATACATATATAAATAAAAATAAACATTTAAATAAAAAAAAAACTTTTAAAAAGTGGATTAAATATTATTCATAACATTTTTATTACTCATTAAATTATTAATTTATTATTAAATATGTTTCTCAAGACTTCCTGCTTTTGAGGACACAAATCTTTCGCATGTATTATATCACCAGCTTGGTGAATTACAGAGATTAAATTCCTAGCCTGTAAACATGTTTTTGTTTTTGTGTGTGTACAAGCAACGCAGAGAAACAAACTGGAGCATACTGTAGATATGATGGTAATGAGAGTAAACGGTCATCTCTTGCGCCTGCCCTTTTCCGGTAGAGTGAGTGTCATGCCTGACTAAACACATCCACCATCCGGTGTGCCATCTGACCCAACGACACCATTCTTATACAACCAAAGTGAGCTTAAAAACAAGAACCTTTAGTGACATAGTGCACTTCCAAAACAAAAATACTTTTAAATATACTCACCACCCTTTATCTTTCTTCAGTTGAAAAGATTTGCCATGTAGTCAACTTCTATGGTGCTCAATGGTTTGAACTTACAAACTGCAGTTTCAATGCAGGAGCAAGAGTCTCGCCTAACAAAATTATGAGCCATATTCTCAAAAAAGAAAAAAAGAAAAAAAAGAAAAGAAAAATCTAGCACTTTAACTATTGCTAATCTGCCAGACAGAAAGCTTATTTGTTATTTGTATAGTGCTTTTCACAATAATTGTAATTTCAAAGCTGCTTTAAAAAATGCAAACATTATTCAATAACAATTTAAATCAGACAGAGTTAGGATGGACAGTACAGCTGTCAAGCAAATACAATATACCTGCAGTTACAATATATAAAAGTGATATCTATGTAAACAATACCTTTTAACTGAAGTGAACTGATCAACAAAATAATGAAGAATAATTTGAGTATTGTGTATTGCCTAAAACTCTGTGAGGTCTGCATAGCGTAGGTAAATTTTATTTATTTATTTATTTAAGAAATTGACCAAATCACTTCAATTGGCAAGACCCTTGTTTCCTAACTGGGACTATTTGGAGCCTTTTGAGGCTTGCCTGAAACTACAATTCGGTACTTCATTTCTTTTTAACTGAAGAAAGAAGGAAAAGTAGGAAGAAAAAAAGAAAGAAAGGTACACATTTATTATTATCAAAAATGTTCATTCATTAATTCATTTTCTTTTCGGCTTAGTCCCTTTATTAATCTGGGGTCGGCACAGCAGAATGAACCACCAACTTATCCAGCATTTGTTTTACACAGCGGATGCCCTTTCAGCTGCAACCCATCTCTGGGAAACATCCATACACACTCATACACTACGGACAATTTAGCCTACCCAATTCACCTATACCACGTCTTTGGACTGTGGGGGAAACCGGAGCACCCGGAGAAAACCGACGCAACCATAGAGAGAACATGCAAACTACACACAGAAATGCCAACTGACCCAGCCGAGGCTCGAACCAGCGACCTTCTTGCTTTGAGGTGAATGTGCTACTCACTACGCCACCGTGGCACCTATCAAAAATGTATTTTATATTAAAAAAAGTCATCCTGAAGTGACCGTTTCTATAGTGGGCGATAACAATCTTGAATATGTATAGAGGAATATGTATATATCAGGTGGAATATGTATAGAGGTTTGTTTGTGTTTATTTTTTTTCCATGGAGTTTTTTTTTTTTTGTATGCAGATCTCCCATTCTCCTCCAAAAAATAGATAAATAAATAAATAATAAATTTGAAATAAATAAATAAATACAGATATAGACAGAGATATTTTTTTAATTAATATATATAAAGATAAATAAATGACAATAAATAAATAATAAAGGGATAAATAAATAAACAAAAAGATAAAAAGATCAACAGAGATTACTTAACAGACCAAACAAATACATAAGAAATAAATAAATGAGCTAAATTAATTAATTAATAAATGAATGAATAACAAAGGGATGAATAAATTAATAAATAGATAAATAAAGAGATCAAAAAATAATTGATAAACAAATAAATGAATAAATAATAGGATACATAAATCAATATATAAATGAAAAAAGAGATAAATAAATTAATATATAAACAAAGAGATCAATAAATAAATGCTGAAGAGAAAAATTAATTAATTAATTAATAGATGAATAAATACGCTAAATATAAAAAATAATTTAATAAATATACAGATTAATTAATAAGAAAGAAAGAAAGAAAGAAAAGAAAGAAAGAAAGAAAATTAAATTACATTTATAATCTGGACATTAACGTAATTTTTAAACGATGCTGTTTGATTGATCAGAAGACAGACAAATATTAATAAAATTGCGATATTCAAAAAAAATCACACAAACCAAACAGAACTAACACACACCAAACCTAACCCAAGCACAGAACCACAGTTCAGCATGTTACATGAGAACAGCTTGACTGTTAGATGTATTTACACTGCCCTCTTCAGGAGAAGACCAACAGGTGTCAGATTACATCATCGAAAAGAGTCTCATTTACATCTCGCACCGACCAGCTAACATCCACGCCGTCACCATAGCAACTGCTATTCTTGATGACATTTGCACGCTGGGAATTATAAAAGCTACAAAACAGTAATGTCATCAGTCATTATGAGAGCCTTTAAGCATGAACTCTTCTTCAGGCACTGCGTACAGTTAAAATAATTGCTCTAGTTCACTCTTACAGTGGTTTCCTCTTTCTCTATGGAGTCCAGAGAGACTGTTATGTAATGTCATCCTGTTGCATAGTTACCAGCTACAATGGAAAAAAGAACTTTTACTATGCAACATGGAATACAAACAGCCCTACGGTTCTTGACTCTATTCAATCCTCTAGATTTCAGTCATATGACTACTACAGTGTGAACACATTCAGCATCCTCTCTTAGGTGTGTGAATGTGTGATGTAATTCTCGCCTGAGATGTCGATCCATTCAACCACCTGACGTCCCTGCAGCCCAAAGCTAAATTTATATATGCGAGCGATGGCATGATCCTCACTACTGCACATTACGATAAATTACTCTCCAAATCACCACACTCTAAAAATACTCTAAACTGGTTTCATCTGGATGAGTAGATAAATGAAACCCTTTAATACTTCAGGAGCAGAAAGATTCTAATATTGAATGGGTAAGAGGAAGCACTACAGGCATTTAAGCTGCAGTTATTCCCCTTTCTTTCATAATAATAATAATAATAATAATAATAATAATAATAATAATAATAATAATAATATCTCAATTTTTAAAAATACAGTTTGCCAACATGAGAAAATTATTGAAATGTTTAAAAAAAAAAATTAGGAAGACATTTGGATATTTCATCTTCAACAGTGCATAACATCATTAAAAGATTCAAGGAATCTGGAGGAATTCCAGTGTGTAAAGGACAAGGGTGCAGACCTAAGCTGAACAACTGTGATCTCCAATCCTTCAGATGGCACTGCATCAAGAATCCTCATTCATCTATAAGTGATATCACCACATGGGCTCAGGACTACTTTGGCAAACCTTTGTCAAGTACCATAATATGTAGCTACATCCACAAATGGCAGTTAAAACTGTAATGAGCCAAAAAGAAGCCCTACGTTAACAGTGTCCAGAAGCGCCGTCAACTTCTCTGGGCTCTGAAGCATGTGTGATGGACCATCCCACAGAGGAAAATTGTACTGTGGTCAGATGAATCAGTATTTCAGCTATTGTTTAGGTAGAAATGGACACTGTGTGCTATGGACCAAAGAAGTAAATAATCATCCAGACTGTTACCAGCAACAAGTCCAAAAGGACCGGTTTCCCATACTGTTGGCCATCTTAAAACTTGTTTGAAGAAAGAATGGGACAAAATTACACCTGAAGCCCTTCCTCACTTGGTCTTCAGTCTCTAAACATTACAAAAAGGTAAATGCTTTATTGTTCCAGCTATTTTT
This sequence comes from Danio albolineatus, assembly GCA_903798035.1. Taxonomy (NCBI): domain Eukaryota; kingdom Metazoa; phylum Chordata; class Actinopteri; order Cypriniformes; family Danionidae; genus Danio; species Danio albolineatus. The sequence continues at coordinate 341,742 of CAIGQQ010000835.1, forward strand.
AAATGTGTTGCAAGAACCAAAATTGGAATATGTGTTGTTTATTTAAAAAAATTAAAAATAAAATAATAATAAAAATAATAAAATAAAATAAAATAAATAAATAATAATAATAATAATAATAATAAGGCACAGATGAAATAATGTTTGTTATATTTTCTGCAATGAAATACAAGTCAAAGTAAATAAATTTTTTTTAAAAAGCACATTTTCCATATCGTCCCAACGTTTTATAAATTGGGGTTGTAGTTGACACACAATTTAACAAAAGCCTTATTGCCTTTTTTTGCACAGAAATAAAAACAGGAGACACGACTTATTGTGAGATTTAAAAAGGTTTCTCTAAAAATAAAATTTAAAACTCTACTAACTTAGATTACAGATTAATTCAACGAAACTGAAAATGCCTGAGTGAATGTGAGTTTATGAGAAGGAATATTTTTAATATATTAAACTAACCCTTTGTTAAAGCATGCAAATTAAGCCTTATATAGCCTGATATAGAACTTTTCTTGTCTCCTAGTAATAGGACTCGCTTCTTCCTGGGTGAAATTGGACTACAACTGCCCTACACCTACTGGGGCTCAAGTGTCAATCTGACCAGCTTTGAGATAATGGAGAATGAAGAGAAGACACTGAATAATGAAGAGCTGGTGAGCAGTCTTAACAGCAATGTGCTGTTGTCTAGGGAAGAAAAAAAAAATACTGATTACCTCTCAGGCCTAAGAGAATAAACATGATCAACTAAAACGAACTGAACAGATAAATGCGGTCAAAAACATGAGTCATATGACCTTTTATAAATATGTGATTTATATAAATGTAAACATTAATATAAAATACAAAGATAACATTTATTTATACAATGTTAATGTTTTAGGAACACCTGTTCGAAAGCTCGATAGTCAGCAAAATCACCTGGCAGCAACAGCCTGCAGATGTGGTCAAGATGATCTGCTGGAGTGCAAATGGAGCATCAGAATAAAGTGAAGATGAATAAAATGACTAAAGGTTGCATGATTGCTGGTCTCAAAACAGCTGTTCCGAGTACTTCAGAAACTGCTGATTTGCTAGCCTTTTCATGCACAACCATATCTACTGTAGGGTTAACAGAGAAATATCAAAATAAATCAAATTACCATTCGTTACAACAGAGGTCCACAGCGGAGATTCTCTGACACCATGAAATCTTAAAGCAGATGACCAGCAGCAGCAACAGCAGAGCATACCTTTAACATTCCTGACAGCAGCAGAATTGCAAACTAAAGCTACAATTCAAACAGGCTCCTCGCATTGATTGGAAAAGGTTCGCATAATCTTTAGGCTGCATAGTCTCAATATCTGCTGCAAAAACACTCAGATGATCAGATCAGGATGTTGTAGAATTGTCAAAAGCACTGGTACTGCGAAAGCAAGTCAGTACGGAATCACTATATTTCTCATTGAAATGCGCAGCCATCAGGATAATGTCAGACTCAGACTCAACTTTATTATTCCGTTTAGGATAACTAAAAATGGAGCAAAATGCCATAACACAGGGCAAGTCCCATGTACACATTACCAAATTATTGCCATAAAACAATAAATCAATTTTTAGATGCATCTCCCTCCTCGATGGAATCATTTAATGACCTAATGACCATCATAATAAAACAATTTTTAATTCTGTTTGTCCTGCATATACTGTAGGACAGGGCTATTCAATTAGTTTGTCATGGGGGCCGGTTCATGAAGAGCATCCCAAACGAAGGGCCGGAGAGATATGACTTGCAATATGAGTGAGGACGCAACTACATGTTGCATTTTTGCTCCTTAAGACACCCACGATGGCTTTTTCTACATTAAAATGTATGTATGTTGTACATAATATCAGTGCATTTTACAATGTGGCTTTATTAACAAACCTTCAAATGTTTTATTTCAAAGCACAACAAAAGCAGTGCATTGTTTAAGTCAGCTTCTTCTACATTCAAACACATTCATATGTTTTGAACTGCATAACAATTATGAATGCAGCAATTATAGATTTTGGTTGTATGATTATAGTCTGATGAATAATCATGGTTTCACGGTTATGTTAGGTAGGTCTAAGTATTTAGATTAACTGGTGTTATCATCTGCGTTCACACACTCTCAGAAATAAAGGGACAGGAGCTGTCACTGGGGCAGTACCTTTTCAAAAGGTACATATTTGTATCTGAATGGTCTATAATGGTACCTCAAAGGTACTTTTTAGGTACATTTGTGTACGAATATGCACCTGTGAGGTTCCACTGTGGACTCTTTGGGTACAACCTTTTAAAAAGGTATACTGCCCCAGTGACAGGCCCTGTACTTTAATTTCTGAGAGTGTACATACATAATCATTTTAATAATAATTCGTCTAACATATCTTTTGTTTACATTGCACTGAAAGCCACGCACAACCTCACCGCAATGTTTTCTAATGCGTGCGCCCGGATAGCCGCCATCGAGCGCGTTGTTCCGCTTGCGCACACACATTGGCGTATTCTAGAAATAACAAACATGCGTGCGGAAAGGATGTAATAGTGGAACGGCGCGCCGCTATAGTTAATCCAGTGTGCTTGCATTGGCATCGGCGTACAAGCTCGGGACTTTAAACTAGCGCACAGGTGGCATAACTGTTTAATTGCAGCAGTTTCGTTCTGTGCAACAGAAACGCGCAGTTGTAAAGCCTTTACGAATAATTAACCGTGACGAATAAAAGCGCAGTGAAATCGGCGAATCGTGGCATCCCTAACAACAATATCAGTGCATTGTACAAAAGGCAGTTTCTACAAAAATATCCAAGTGTTTCCGGCTGCCAGATCCACTCGCTTAATGTCAGGTGACTCACGCTCTGCGCAGCCTTCAACTGCAGCTCGTGCTGTATTGAACAGACGCACGTCACTTCATAACTATAGCGGCTGTTTTTCGACTGAACTAAATTTATTTCTGATGTCTTGTTCAAACTAATTGGAGGGCCAGAAAAAATGGTCTTGGGGGCCGGGTTCGGCCTGCGGGCCGCCAATTGAATAGCCCTGCTGTAGGAACTCTAATGCTATGTTGCGGTGCTTATGACTGAGCCAAGCCCAGTTTGATGAACTGTTGTCAGTGTCTGCAGAAGGATTTTCCACCGGGACACCAACAACAGGTGCTACGTCATAATCACACTCCCACAAGAGCAAGCCACTGATTGGTTAACGTGGCACGAATGTTCGCTGAAGTCCAGATTTGCGAACTTGAGCGATTTGCGCAATACACGATGTGCGTATCATGCCGCAGGATGTCTGTTTGCATCTTTGCATAGACCTAACATGTAAATCACTCACACTTGACGCTTCTACTGCTTCTGGTGTAAAATGTTGCAACATAAAATGTCATCCTGATGGTAGCAGATGAAACACAGAATACAATGGGTGATCCAAGGTGCATAAGATACCCTGAGCTCTCTTTAAGACATAATTACGGTAAATTACCATTAGACAAGTTTAATTAAAACCGATGATCTTGCCTGTCACCTTCACACGGCAACTCAACCTGTTCATATTTGACAGACTCAGATTACTGTACCAAGCTGCAATGTAAACGATGAAACCGATTCATCAAATTGTTAATAAAACGGTGTCATCATAGAGGTAACAAACACAAAAAGTTTCCTCAGATGTGTAGCAGAAGTAAAGCACTTTACCCATTTCAATCTTACTCAACTTTGCTAATAAACATAATGGGTTGGTTAATTAGCATGTTTTAGTTTTGCTTTGGTTCTCAAATTTGTACTTAGAACTACATATTTTCACTGGTATTGGTATTAAATACAGAAATTTTGGTACTGTGACAACCTGAAACAACCTGTAAACAACATGAAAGCACTGATCCATCCTGACTTGCATCAATGGTTCAGGCTGAGCGTGGTATAACGGTGTGAAGGATTTAAATTTTTTTTAGCAAACCTTGAGTGCTTTAGTTCCAACTGAGTCTTCTTGAGTATTGTTGCAGACCACATTCGTTTTTTATGACCGCAATGAAACCACCGTTGTGATGGCTGCTTCCTGCAGGATATCGTATCATGTCACACACTCAAATCTACTGAACCAAAATCTCTGAGGAAAGTTTCCAGCACCTTGTTGAATCTCGGCAGCCTTGCTCTCTTTCAGCTCAACTCACCACCCACAAAGCCTCCCACACACCCACAGATAAACAAAGAGTCCAGAGTGAATTTCACGGCTCAACAGTGAAGTACGGGTCAGGAATCTTTCACCATAACACTATGCTGGGAATTTAGCGGTAGTGCAAGAAGATAGTAATATGGAGTACATAAAGAGACACAAGAGACCCTTACCTGACAGTCAAAATCCTGGAAGTTCTGTCCATTCTGTGTGGAAAGACAAAGAGGAGAGAGACAAAGAAATCAGCTGTCATAGATAATGCAAGACTCAAGGCATTAGCATCAGTGACAGATGATATACTGTAATTCGCTAGCAGACAACAGACTAACTGCCACTTCCACAGAGCAGCAACATAACAAACATTAACTTCTAAAGGTCAATTTATACTTCTGCATCATGTGCAAGATGTAGGTCCACCATAGCCTTCACCTAATCTCATATCCTTTGCTTTACCTTGACATGTTCTCAAAAAACATAACTACACTTCACGACAATGCAGAGAACAAGATCTGTGATTGGTGGGCTCGGTAGTGGTGACGAGTGTATGCAGGGAAGAGAGCCATAGGACTGGAGCAAGCCCAGTGGTAAGAGTGTTTAACAGCAATGTGCAATTAATCGAAATTGAATCGCAATAGCGATTTGAAACATTGCACTTAGCTAATCGCAAGAGGCTGCGACATGAAATATATATTATTTAACTTCTAAAATCTGGAGTTGAACAAGTGTTGAGTCCTGCAGAGGAGCTACTGATAGATACTTTTGTGGTTTTCTAATAATTCAAGTTGTTAAACGTTTTCCAGTTCCTGCCTATTACTTTGCAGAATGAGTATGAGACTGAGCTAGTGCTACAGCAGCATTGCCCTCATTTCCGGCATAAACTCAAAACTCCGGTAAAGAAATTCGACACTGTGGAAGATGGAAACCTCACTGCATACTAACATTTTGGAAGTGTTATTCCCAGAGCAGCACAGAACACAGAATAAATAAATTCTCACATTGTTGGCTACATGCAAGGTATGTTTCATGGGGTGCACTAATCACTAGACACAAAAGTAGGTTTTAGATGACTTCTGACTTAAGTTGATATTTGAATGTTTTTCCAGGCAGTCGACATCTCAGCTTTGTCGAAAAAAAAATCCTATTCTGCGTAGATTCTGAGTTTTCAACTGCCTCGTCATTCTCGATTCTGAGCTTAACATTTAACAGCAGATGGCACTGTATGCTTTACAAACAGCTGTACTCTGCTTGCACGCAGTTCCTTACAAATAATAACAATATTAATAATATGATAAATCAGGATTTAAGCAAGTTAAAATTGTTTATAGTGAGCTGTGTTTTATTAATCTAGTAACCTAAAATCCAACTCACCGGAGCCACAAGTGCATTTGGGTGTTCCACGAGAGCAATTGAGTGTACGGTTAAAAACTAGCCTAGAGCACCATTTGCAGTTAAAAATAAAGCTCGGAATTGATTCAAGAGAGAATAACAATGCATTTGAGAATCAATTTCTTGAATGATTTTTTACCATAACTCTAGTCAACTAGTATTCAATTTGTTAACAAAAAAAATTTTCTTACCTAAACAGATGTGGGCAAAATTGTTGGTACCCTGTTGAAACAACTCTAAAGCAAAATCTGATTTTTTTATATGTTTATTTTTAATAATTTTTGATTAATCATTACATTTTTGGTTTCAAGTAATTTCAGTGACTTTCGTCGATGGAAGGGTACCAAAAATTGTGTCCACATCTGTAGCTTGCCACAAACAGAAACTTGACAAGTCCTCTTCATTGTGTACATGACTGAAAACTATGAACTTGGATGCTCTGTTTAGCACATCTATTGAATTAACAGTGCATTACTGCTGACGAAAAAGACTAAGACTAAGACTAAGTGATAAAAAGACTAAGATGTAGTCAAAGTTATGATAATTAATTACAAATAAACATTAATATCATTGTTTATTCATTAGATGCAGACCCATAGCCAAGAGGGTTCGGGTGGGACGACAAAGGTCCAATATTTTCAACACACATGAGCTCATTTGTCCTATTTTGACTGCTAAGCCATGATAAATTGCGAAAATAACCCATCAAAAAAAGTTTTAAGATTGTTGGCTGTCACTTTGTTGTGACTTCAGCTAATCCGTTTTGGTCAACACGAACAATTATTTTTCCAACAACCATCTGTGCAAGAAAACATGCAATCTAACGAAAGTGAAATGACAATACACTACAAAATTCCTAATGGTATTTAATGTAATATATATATATTTCTTTATTCTAAATACTTAGGAAATAAATTTTTTGGTGCATCAAAAAGTGTGGTTATGAACAAGCTAATCCGGCTAAAAACAGTACTTAAAATATTTTTCCATTTGCCAGGCGTTATCAAAAAGGTTTCCTGGAGCCTGGAGAACTACAAATGGGGGGGATTACACTGCAAGTAGGTTAGGTGACCTCCAAGTGGAAGGGATTCATGCCAAAGGTAGGCTGGGTTAGATGGTGGGTTTAGGGATGCGGTAGGTCTCATCAGCTTACCATGCACAAGACATTAAAAAAATAAAAACTCTAGGTTTGTACATCCAACTCGGAACTCAAGTCCTACCCACTTGGAACTGGCTACGACCTCTGTTTATACCCCTCTCGGCTTTACAGAGTTACTCCAAGCCTTACTAGACAAACAAAAGGCAGTATGCAGACTTCTAAATGTACACACTCAAACAAACAAACTCTTGTTCTTGATCTCTGTCAGGAAGATTTTTCTAACACCAGCTCATTTCTGCCTCTATTTGCCGCTGGTGATATCAGCAGCTGTGTGATTAGGATCTGAGGACATTCATACATCATCTCTCTGATCTCATTGCTCCAATATGGCTCGGTCTCCAAGGGAACAGGCCCTGAGACGAGTGCTTTGAGGAACCCTGATCCAGTGGTGCCAATCACAGTGAAAGCACTGGTGTGGAGGGTTGAGACATGGTTAAAGACAGAGAAGAGAAATGCTGATGTTTGCAATCAGATGCTTGAATGAATGTGTGTGAACTCACCTTGTCCGTCAAGAGAGGTTTGATCTCAGTCAACTGCACATCCTGTAACTCATCCATCATCAAGCTCGACAGCTGCCCGTCACTAGAAAAAGAAAGACAGGACAGGAATGGATTAGTACATCATTACAGTGAGGGCTGATTTATTGACCTGCCAGCCAATGCTCATGAATACAGGATTACAGTAAACAGGGCACAGAGAGAGAGAGTGTGTGTGTGTGTGCGTGTGTGTGTGTGTGAGAGAGAGAGAGAGAAAGAGAAAGAGAGAGAATTGATGTTTAACATCCTGCGTAATAACCGCCATTGTCCTTGTTAACAGAATTCATTTGAGCGCATGTTTAATTCATGATTTAATTCTCTGTGGTCATCCTAAAAGGTCAATGCATGTAACTGTTTCAGTAAGGACATTATGTAGGCTTATGTCATGGTTATAATGGTTGCTGGGTGACTTGGTGAAGCTTGGTGTCACAGAAAGAAAGGTTTTATGTCTCTTGCGCTCCATCAGGAATTAAACGTGTCAGCTAAAGCAAATAAGAATGCTTGGCTGGTACATTAAAACACATGGTTCCTTTGGGCATACTTCATGAGATGCACTGGCAACCGATTTTCCTGCCGTAATGTGACTAATTTCCTAGTCTAACATAATTTTGAAAGAGAATAAACATGCAGGGTGACTTGATTTTATCCTTTGGGAATGAACTGGATGAGAAAATATAGGGAAAACTCAACACAATGGGACACCACAGCATACAAATGTACCAAGTTTTAAATGATCTTATGCTCACAATAGATGAGAAAAGAGAAAACCATCATATTGAGAAGTATCATTATAATTAAAAATAACTGCCTTCTATATAGGCGACATAGTGGCTCAGTGGTTAGCACTGTCGCCTCACAGCAAGAAGGTCGCTTCTTCGAGCCCCAGCTGGGTCAGTTGGCATTTCTGTGTGGAGTTTGCATGCTCTCCCTGTGTTCGTGTGTTAATGAGTGTGATTGGGTGTTTCCTAGCACTGGGTTGCTGCTGGAGGGGCATCCTCTGTGATTCTAATATGCTCAACAAGCATTTATTATGGGAAAATTAGATTTTAAGGTACAGTTCTCATTATTACCAAACCATTAACTAAGACTTTTATGTATGGCTACACAATATATCATTTCAGAATCAATATCGCAATGTGTGCATCTGCAATAGTCACACCAAATGATATGTAATGTTGGTTTGGATTACAGATGACCAGAAACCACAGATCAAAACCCTTGAGATTTGTGGAGTCACTGCTGACTTAAACCATAATAGAATGAAAGTGTCTCATCTGCATGTATTTCTAAGGCCTGTGACTATGTGAGCATTTTAAGAGGGTTTAAAGCATTTTAATAGCGCATAAAGTAGTTTAATAAAAATTCATTTTTATTATGCCGCCACAGCGGAATCAACTGCCAACTTATCCAGCATATTTTTTACGCAACGGATGCCCTTCCAGCCGCAACCCATCTCTGGGAAAATTCCATACACACACATTCACACACTACGGACAATTTAGCTTACCCAATTCACCTATACCACATGTCTTTGGACTTGTGGGGGAAAGCGGAGCCCCCGGAGGAAACCCACGCAACCACGGGGAGAACATGCAAACTCCACACAGAAATGCCAACTGACCCAGCCGGGGCTCGATCCAATGACCATCTTGCTTTGAGGCGAACGTGCTACTCACTACGCCACCGTGGTGCCTACGTATATAGTCATTTACATAAAAAAATATTTATATTTCACTCCCCTACAAAATCATCCCAATAAATCTAATTTAATGACTTTGCAAATAAAGCTATTTAAGTTGTATTGACAGTTGAAGTCAGAATTGTTAGCCCCCCTTAGAATGTTTTTTTTTAATATATATTTCCAAAATGTTGTTTATCAGAGCAAAGAAATTTTCACAGTATGTCTGGTAATATTTTTCTTTTGGAGAAAGTCCTATTTGTTTTACTTTGTCTACAATAAAAACAGTGTACATTTTTTTAAGAACCATTTTAAGGTCAAAATTATTAGATCCTTTAACTTGTTTTTTATATTGTATAATGATGGTTTGTGCTGTAGACTAACTTGCATAATTACCCTAATCTGCCTAGTTAACCTAATTAACCTAGTTAAGCCTTTAAATGTCACTTTAAGCTGTATAGAAGTATCTTGAAAAACATTTAGTCAAATATTATCTACTGTCATCATGGCAAATCAGTGATTAGAAAGTGGTTATTTTGTTTAGAAATGTGTTGAAAACATCTTCTCTCCATTAAACAGAAATTGGGGGAAAAAATAAACAGGGGGGCTAATAATTCAGGGGGGCTAATAATTCTGACTTCAACTGTATATCGCAATATATGATCATATCAAAAATATGATAGGAAATATGATCATATCACCCCAATTTTATCCTCCTTACACTGGCTGCCTGTTAAGTTTCGTATTGAGTTTAAAATATTGCTTCTTACCTATAAAGCATTAAATAATCTAGCTCCTGTTTATCTAACCAACCTTCTGTCTCGCTACAATCCAACCCACTCTTTAAGATCTTAAAACTCATGGCTCCTGGTAGTACCCAGAATAGCAAAGTCAAGTAAAGGAGGTCGAGCCTTCTCATTTATGGCTCCTAAACTCTGGAATAGCCTTCCTGATAATGTCCGAGACACTCTCGCAGTTCAAAACTAGATTAAAGACCTATCTTTTTAGTAAAGCATACACTCAATACATCACATAGCGGTATGATGCATGAATGTGCTCCACGCATCTTGTTTATATAGCAAAGTCAAGTAAAGGAGATCTGTAAAGTGAACAGCAGCTACTCTAATTATTCTCTATTTCCACTTGGGGATACTCATCCCGAGGCCCACAGAGACTATGCAGCGCCACGGATACGATCCAAGACCCGAGACGATTCCAAGATTCCATAATCCTGGACCACGCTGTATCCTAAACAGCTGCTTGGTGCTTGGCGGAGTAGCAAGAAAGAGATGGATTCCTGTGACCCTCCAAGGACAGACGAGCCTCGAGTTCTCCAGCCTCCGGCGCCTAGACTGCAGCTAGAGCGGCGCACCGATGGAATACTCTTCAGTGTTTGGACTCTAAGTAGTGAATATTAAAACAACACTGAACTGAACTCCAACATTAATAACTGGACTGACACTTTCAATTTACTATAATCTTCTATGTGAAGCTGCTTTGACACAATTTACATTGTTAAAGCGCTATACAAATAAAGGTGAATTGAATTGAATATATAATCACAGGAGGGAAATGTATTATTGTTGAAGTATTGGGTAGAATTAGGGATACAGAATAAGTACATGCTAAATTTGTGCTATTTAAGTACTAAAAAACAGCAGTATCTTAATAATAGGCAGATAATATACCAGTAGATAATAGTGGGAATTGGTTCTTAAATTAAAGTGTTATGTTTATTATTATAATGTTATTTTTATGTTGAAAACATGCTTTTTTATAATGGAAGTCAGGCTACAGTTTTTTTTGTTGTTTTTTTGGTGAATAAAAATATAGAATAGTCTTATTAATTAATTTATGTTTGGAGGATATAAAATGTGCAAGGATTAAAAACAGTAATAGAAATTCCTTAGTCAAACAAAAATGAAGATCAGCAGCAAGGACGTGTGTGTTTGATACCCATTCCAAACTGTAATGAAATATTATGATGACTATGAAGAAAAATCTAGATATGCTTAAACACCATGTGCTTTTTTTTGGCGAATTAATATAGGCACACCAGAGGGTTCGCTTTAATCAAATCAAACCTGTCAAGTGTGAACACACCCAAATCCAAACAAGGATACAAGAGTCTGTAATCTGTTTGTTTTTCTATAGATTCTCATTTGAAACCTCATAAATGTCCTACTTGTAATTCTGATGATATAAAAGTTCTGTACACCTTGCGCTAAATCCAGGAGCCTGATTCGCTATTTAAAGGCTTTGGTCACACGTAATGACTTGACTTGGCATTTAGTAAAATCTCTCTGTAGTCCTATAAACTAATATTAAAAAGCCCTGAACTCTGACTGACTGTCTGTGGTGGCGAGAATGCGAGAGGAAAAGAACAAAAGGATGTAAAGTGAACGCTGGGCTTCAGGTGGCGTCCACAGGAGGCCTGACAAGTGTTGACAAGGTCACTGTCAGAGGCAGAAGGCCATGTGTGTGTGTTAGATGGATTAGTGGAGTTTCTCAGAGGGAAAATGTCGATCTGTCACAGTGTGTCGGGTCAACGATCTGTCAAGCGAGACAAGAGACACTTATAAATAAGTTTCTAAATGTTGACCAAATCTTGTGTGTGTGTTCTTTAGTGATTTTCCATTATAGCTTTCTGAGAACATTTTAAACACAACTAGCTTCTTCTCCTGAATGAACAGAGACAGAATGTGCTATTTTAGGAGGAGAGCTGCCCAATGAGCTTTTTCAGAGCATTTCAAAAGAACAATAAGAGCACTGACTGTCCTTACATAACGAATCATTTTCCTGTGAAATGTAACATGATATGCTCTTTTCATTGCAGTTGATATGAAGACAAAGCAATTTTATTATTTCATTTGAATTTCAATGGCAAAGGCACAGCCTGAACTGGTGGGTATGATGAGATGGACACATTTACACAACAACAGTTTGCTCTAGTTATCAAATTTGACTGGCTTATTCTCTTTCCAAGCCATACAAAAAACTGACCAGTATGTAAATGGGAATCTCTGTTGTCTCTGTTACGGAAGTCCTAGGAGGCCATGCATTAAAAAAATTTTTCTCTCTTGTTATCTCGTGATCTCGACATAACTTGTTTTCTTGTGATCTCGACATCAAAAAGTTGTAATGTCATGATGGACGAATGCATTCGCTTTTATTTTGACCAGGGACTGAGTCAAACTGAGACAGTTCTATGCCTTTCAGTGATTGACAATTTCTATATCCGTGTGTCTGACATTTGAGAAGGAGGTTTTTGGCTCTCCGCCTTTATCGCCAAAGATATAGCGACCCTGAGAGTATCGTCAGTTTCAGTGCCAGTCAGCTTGAAGGACCGTGACGTCTGGATAGAAAGGTGCTGTTTAAATGGTTTGCGGCTGACCAGAGAAATGGTAAGAGATGTGCAGTTAAGTTTGAGAATAAGCAGAACTTTTTGTTATATCGAGATCACGAGAAAACGAGTGATCACAACATTACAAGAGAGAAAAAAATATTTTAATGCATGACCACTTAGGACTCTGTTAAAGAAGAGATACAATTACTTTTGGTTCTATAGATCTCACAAGTAATTAAATTCAACTCATGTTTATTGATATAACGTTTTGACAATGTAGATTGTGTCAAAGCAGCTAAACATAAATGTTTTAGTACATTGAAACTGTGTCAGGCCAGTGTTCAGAGTTTAGGTTTAGTTTTAGTTCAGTTTAGTATGGTTTAAATTTCACTGCTGAAAGTCCAAACACTGAAGACCAAATCCATTGACGCACAGCTCCACAAGTCCTAAATAAGCAAGCTAGTGGTGACAGCGTATGGTATTTTTTACTAAGCTGAGGGCAAAGTTCCACCTCAGCAAACTCTTCATCACATTTGTTTGCGATGCACATTTGCAGAGACAGACACAAGACCGGCAAAGTACCTCAAGCTGAGAATTGAATTTAGGTCATTCTAAGCACAGTAATGCTATAAGCGCCAACTGCAAAGCTACTGCCACGACCACATTATTTAAAGGGTTCTCGCGTATGTGTGACTGTAGTCCCATTGTAATCTGATTGTAATCTAATCGGTTTTAATAATGAAAGCTCGAGAACTGGTGATGCAATTACCAATATCAATCATCAAAAAGCAACTGGACTACAATTAAGTCAGAATTTGTAAGGTTTATAATCTAATTAATACATATTAAACCTCTTTAATATTATTAAACGTACATGCTGAATCACTGATATTTGTTGGTTTGCACTGAGTCACAGTTCTAAAGTTCAGTTTCAAATGATTTATTTCAATTTTCAAGATCTGAGATTAACTATCTGATGCTGCTTTCATATGGCAATAGATGTCATGTAAAACAGCATTGAAACTCACATAATTAGCATTTAAAGCACATTAGGTGTACATGAAGTGATCATTGTTAGTTTTGCGGATGTTGACAAGCATCAGCATGTTTATTGTCTAGCGGGTTTTTTTTTGTCAATGTGGATTACTCCTTGTGGGGAAAAAAATAAATAAATAAATCAATTGTAGGATAGGACCAGCAGTCCTGTAATTGAAAATTTCAAACAAAACGGACACTATTTACATTATATTAAGTCATGCAAGGCTTGACATCGAGGTATCCTTTAAATGTTGCATTACTGAGAGAGAGTACAGAGGTCTTAACAGTTACTAGTAGGCTTGTGAGATTTTAAACAGATGCACATGTAACTGTGTGTAAAACGCTGAATACAGGCTGTTGTTGAATGTGTGTGGGTTCAGATTATAAAAAAAACAACAACTAAAGGGCTCTTTCCTTTCTTAACTGTTCAACTTGTACCTCTCTGAATACATCACGCAATCAGGAGAAAGCAAAATATATATATATTCTTCCTCTCTCATTCAAGACCATCCTTCCAGTACTCCAGTCCACTTTCCAACTGTAATTTTCTCTTATAATTAGAAGCGACACTTGATGTTTATGAAGTAGACAGATAATTGCGGTTTTTAAGGAGTAGCTTCAAAGAGTCAGTGGTAGAGTAGGAACATTTGCTTTAGATAAGTGATTGTTAGGATAAATCCTGAATATTTTAAGGGTCTAATCAGCTCAGTTTCTAATTTGAAATGTTTACCCATTGACACAATATGCAACATGAAGTAAAAGGTCACTGGCACCAATTATCAGTGCTGTCGACTTGTCTGTAAAAATATCACAATTATCACATCGATGACATTCATGACACCCGTTTTGATCAAAGCACCTAATCTCCATTCATCTCAGTCAAGTCTCAAGTCAAGGAGCCTCATTCATAACTATACGAGTAAACATTCATAACTATACGAGTGAAGTTAATTGTGAGTAAAACAGCCATTTTCGAAAATGCTTCATGAACATACAATTTGATAATTAACCATGCATAATAATGAATTGCAATCATTTGTCATGGGGCGAGTGGACGCTCATTCACACTTAACTTAATATCCAACTATAAATGATGTGTCCAGAAATTGAAGTGCATTTTAAAGTTTGTCTCCCGTATATTCCATATACCTATGCATAAACGACTAATATGCCATATGCCTTGTGTATTAACAACAATGAAACACTGAATTAACGTGCACAGACCAAAGTGTTTTAAGCTTCAAAATGCTGGCTACTCTTCTAATGGTGCGATCACACCAGACGTGGATGAAGCGTCAAGTGAAAGTGATTTATATGTTAAGTCAGTGGTTCCCAACCTTTTTTTTCCCCCTGAGACCCCCTTTTCCCCCAGAAAATATTGTAAGGGCCCCCCTCCACATGTAATGCTCATGTAAGTTTGCAGTAGGTGTGAAAAAAAATTGTTTTAAAACAAACTGTATATTTATCACTATATCTAGATATGTTTATGCACAAATAATAGCCTAATGTAAAATATAAAAGCAGTAGGCCATTTGTATTAGGTACACATCAGTATGCCATTTGTATTGCAGGGCTTGAAGTTATCTTTTTTACTGGGTAACACCAGTGCTCCCAACTTCAAACATGTAGGAACACTAGAAAGAATTTAGGAGCACTGCAAATTATATATTGTATGCTAATAATATACTGTATACTAATTATGTAATGACTTATTTATATTTGCGTAATAATTCCATAATTAATGTCCAATAATAATACAATTTTAATGATGAAGATGATGACAATAATACTAACAATTAATTAATTTCTCATTATGTTGCCTTGAATCTGAGTAATCTGCTGTAAAAAATCTTTATGAAAAATAAATCTATGGTTTGCATTAGGCATGGGACGATAACTGTTTTCAAGGTATAGCGCGGTTTGGAAAAGTCAATATTTTAAAACCATCAAAATTCTGCTGTACCATTCCTAAGGTATGTGTAGGATTTTCTATTTAAAAAGAAAAGAAAAAGAAATATTAAATAAAATATTTAGTGAACTGCTTTCTTTACTTGAATCTTTAAACTGATCAAACCTGCGAGTTGGCAACATCTAGAGACACTGTAAAAACATGATGGGACAGAAAAGACTGTGGTGGGCCATAACCATAGTAACACCAACAAAATTAGGGCTGTGCAATATGGGCAAAAGAAACTTGTCATGATTTTCTGGAACACTTTTGGGATTCTGATTTTACGGATGATTTTGTCACACACAAATGTGAATCTGTGTTTACAGTGTGAATCTGAAACATATTAACAAAGAAAAACAATTAGATCTTTATCAAAGCCCTGTAACATGTCTCTAATACAGACATAAGGCAATAAATAAATAAAAATCACTGAAGGTCTAAAGGACTTCCTCTTTTCAAAGTCATCACACACCACAGATTTTGACTTTTTTTGGCACCAAGTTCTCCTGTGCTGAACTCATCATCCTTCTATACACAGGCTATTCTGTATCCTGTTCTCTCACTTTAGTTAGGTGAGCTGTGTTGGGATTGGCTCAAATTGTGCAGTAAGATGATTTAAAAATTAGGCATGTTCAAATTGCAATTTTTAAGTGATTTCAATTAATGGCACGGTCCTAAACAAAACGTTTCAAGCAGTGGAAATTGCAACAAAGACAATAATATTACTATTGCAGTAATAGACTGCAATACTGCAGGGAGACAACTCTGTAGCTGGATGACATTTCATGTCAAATTCAACCTTATAATCTTATAGTACGAGCAAAATCACCTGTTGTCATCACTAGAGAATCATTTAAATACTAGCTCTAAAGTGACGTTGGTGAATTATTAGTAACGGCTTCTGCTGTTCTGACGTCAGCTGCAGATGTGAATGAATGGCAGAAGAAAGTAGTTCCTCATACAAAAG
>CAIGQQ010000835.1:437968-498297 GCA_903798035.1 Danio albolineatus
GTGCGTGCGTGCGTGCGTGCGTGCGTGCGTGCGTGCGTGCGTGCGTGCGTGTGTGTGTGTGCGTGTGCGCGTGCGTGTGTGTGTGTATACATGTATACTGACAAAAGTCATGTTCCTATCAAAGTTTTAGGAACAACAAATGATAACTTGGCTTCTGCTTGATCATTTGGTATCAGAAGGGGCTTATTTGAAAGGCAAAGGCCTCTATATTATGCTTATTTTACCTAAATAAAATATGATCATGTCTTGATTTTTAATTATTTAATTAGGACAGTAAGGTCTGACTTTGCTTACACAAAAGTCTTGTCACGTAACAGAAATAATGTACAGTATAGAATATAAAGTCATGGTGCAGTGGAAGAATTAATATTGTGTATGACACCCATAAGCTTGGAGGACTGCATCCATACATCTCTTTAATCACTTATTTATAAAGTCATCTGGAATGGCAAAGAAAGCTTTCTTGCAGGACTCCCAGAGTTCATCA
This sequence comes from Danio albolineatus, assembly GCA_903798035.1. Lineage (NCBI taxonomy): Eukaryota > Metazoa > Chordata > Actinopteri > Cypriniformes > Danionidae > Danio > Danio albolineatus. The sequence continues at coordinate 438,456 of CAIGQQ010000835.1, forward strand.
AGATTCTTTGAATTCATGTTCAGTGCCTTCTCCTTCATCTTACCCCAGACATGTCCAATAATGTTTAAGTCTGGTGACTGGGCTGGCCAATCCTGGAGCACCTTGAGCTTCTTTGCTTTCAGGGACTTTGATGTGGACGCTGAAGTATGAAAAGCAGCACTATCCTGCTGAAGAATTTGCCACCTTCTGTGGTTTGTAATGCACAACTGGTTCGTAAGGCAGTACAAATGTTTCGATACCTCAGGCTGTAGATGTTGTCATCCACTCTGCAGATCTCTCGCACCCTATACTGAACGTAACCCCAAACCATGATTTTCCTTAGCAAACTTGACTGATTTCTGTGAGAATCTTGGGTCCATGCGGGTTCCTATAGGTCTTCTGCAGTATTTGTGATGATTGGGATGCAGTTCAACAGATGATTCATCTCCACCTTCTGCCACTTTTCCAAATGATCAAATAAAGTCAAGTTATTATTTATTGCTCTTACAACCGGGATCAACGACAAAACTTTTGTCAGGTAGTGTAGTTTTAGGACTTAATTTTGTTGAGTTTAGACGTCTGACACTCACTTTAAAGAGAATCAGTATTTTTATGATTTACCTTACAATAAAAATCAAATAGTTCAATTTAATCTTTATTTAAAATCACATTTATCATTGCATCACTGTACATTATAATGTTATGATGATTGATTTAAATGTTAATAGCATTTATCACTTATCAGCCGTAACATAAGAATAACTTCTAGCTTCATCAAATCAGCCAAATTTTTTACCTTAATAAACACTCGTTACGTCTTAGTTCTAACCTGAATCCAGTGTTGTTTAATTTTAATAATCAGTTCTTGATTGCAGAATTGAATCTAAACATACTCAGTGATGCCTAACGCTCTTTATCCAGACACACAGAAGCGGGCTGTGATGGTGAATGATAATTGAAAGCAGTTTTTTCCAGAGAGGATTGTTTATTTATAGATGCCAGCTCTGCTGTTAGATCGTACCCAGAAGTCTCCAAACGGTCAAAAGAAGCACTATATGGTGCTGTTGTCCAGAATTGGCCACATCTGTGAGCAATCACTGCACTTGGCCTTTAGGAACGCACCTTGAGAGTTACTAATCCACAAACCCAAACTAAGAAGAAGAGGTTACAACAGCAAACCCCCAACTTACACACGCTTAACAGCACTGTCACTAGCAGAAGCCGTTTCCCTTCCCTATTTGTCCTTTCACCAGTCCCACCCTGTAATCAGCCGTCCCACCTCTGTCTCCAGTGTTTTTACTGGGCTATTTTTACATCTGCACAGCTACACATTATCCTGCTCAGTGCTGTTATTGTGTTACAGTTGAGCTGGTGTCTGTGTGTTCTATACTGAAACATCTAGTGCAATCAATAAGTGTTTTACATTGTCCTAAACTATTATTGGGGCTCTTAGAAGACACGAGAGAATCAAACAGTGAAAAAATGTGTTTATTGTTATCTTGATGTATATATTATAATTCATATTAAATTAATTAATTATGAAGGCATAGTTGAAAATAAATAAAATTCTGTCATCAATTACTCATCATCCTCCACTTGTTCCAAACCGAGTTTCTTTATTCTGTTGGACACAACGGGGAGGAGATACTGAAGAATGCTGGGGAAAAAACAGCCATTGTCTTCCATAGTAATTTTTGCTTCTGCTATTGATATCAATGGCTTCTTTCTTCCAAAAATCTTCAGAATATCTTGTTTTGTGTTCAGCAGAAGAATCAGAATCAGTTTTATTGCCAAGTGTGCTTCACACACACAAGGAATTTGCTTTGGCTACAGAAGCTTCCAGTGTACATAAGGTGACAAGTGACAACACAGAATAAATATAATAAAAGAAGACGATAGACATTAAACAGAGATGCAGTCAGTCCAACGATCTGGATGTTAAAATGTATGTACAGATTTGTTATAAATATACAGGTTATAAGGTGCTGTGTGCAAAAGCATAAGTATTGCAATGTACGTTGTTATAAGGTGCTGTGTACAGATGTGTAAGAAGTATTGCATTATATATTGTTATAAGGTGCTGTGTACAAATGCGCAAGGAGAAGTATTGCATTGTATATTGTTATAAGGTGCTGTGTACAAGTGCGTGTGAGAAAGTATTGCACATTTATTCCACAATAGGAGAAATATTAACTGTTCATGAGGTAGATGGCCTGAGGAAAGAAACTTTTCCTGTGTCTGTGCTCGGTGCTCTGTAGCGCCGGCCAGACGGTAACAGTTCAAACAGGAATTGTGCTGGGTGCGAGGCGTCCAGGGTGATTTTGCGAGCCCTTTTACTCACTGTGGAAGAGTACAGTTCTTGAAGTGTAGGAAGGTTAGTGCCAGTGATTCGTTTAGCAGTCCGGACTATTCGCTGTAGTCTACGGAGGTCAGATTTGGCAGCTGAGGCGAACCAGACGGTGATTGAAGTGCAGAGGATGGACTGGATGACAGCTGAGTAGAACTGCACGAGCAGCTCCTGTGGCAGGTTGAACTTCCTCAGCTGACGGAGGAAGTACAGTCTCTGCTGGGCTTTCTTCACAATAGAGTCTATGTGAGTGTCCCACTTCAGATCCTGAGAGATGGTGGTGCCCAGGAACCTGAATGACTCCACTGCAGCCACAGTGCTGTCCATGATGGTGAGCGGGGGGAGTGCAGGGGGGTTTCTCCTGAAGTCCACTATCATCTCCACCGTTTTGTGCGTGTTCAGCTCCAGATTGTTGTATCTGCACCATAAAGCTAGCCGCTCCACCTCCTGTCTGTATGCAAACTCGTCACCGTTCCGGATGGGGCCGATAACAGTAGTGTCGTCCACAAACTTCAGGAGCTTGACGGAGGGGTCTTTTGCGGTGCAGTCGTTGGTGTACAGGGAGAAGAGCAATGGGGAGAGAACACATCCTTGGGGGGCACCAGTACTGATGGTGCGGCTGTCAGACGTGATTTTGCCCATTCTGACTAGCTGTTGTCTATCTGTCAGAAAGCTGGTGATCCACTGACAGACAGAGCTAGGAACAGAGAGCTGGGTCAGTTTGTGCTCGAGCAGTGATGGGACGATGGTGTTAAAGGCAGAACTGAAGTCCACAAACAGAATCCTTGCATAGTTCCCTGGTTTGTCCAGATGTTGTAGGGTATAATGCAGTCCCATGTTGACTGCATCATCCACAGACCGGTTTGCTCTATAGGCAAACTGTAGGGGGTCCAGCAAAGGTCCTGTGATGTCTTTCAGATACGCTAGAACCAGTCGTTCAAATGACTTCATGACCACAGATGTTAAGGCAACAGGTCTGTAGTCGTTGAGTCCGGTGATCTTTTGTTTCTTCTGGATTGGGATGATGGTGGAGCGTTTGAAGCAGGATGGAACTATGCGTTGTTCCAATGATCTGTTAAAGATCTGCGAGAAAATGGGAGCCAGCTGGTCAGCACAGGTTCTCAGACAGGCTGGCGAGACACCGTCTGGGCCTGACGCTTTCCTTCTCTTCTGTTTACTGAAGACCTGACGCACAATAACCTCACTGATCTGAAGATCGTGGGGGGGGGGGTGTCTGTAGGTGTTGATGGCTGTGTAGAAAGATGGTCAGGGCGGTTGTGGCTGGAGGTGGGTAGAGGTGTTGATGGCTGTGTAGAGGGTGTCTGGTCGCAGGTGTCAAATCTGCAGTAGAACGTGTTCAGGTCGTTAGCGAGAAGTTTACTGCCATCGATACTGGGGGGATATGATTTGTAATTCGTGATGGTTCTCAGACCAGTCCACACTGATGCAGGGTCGTTAGCAGAAAACTGGTTTTCCAGCTTTTTTGCATAGTTCTTTTTACCAGACCAATCTCCTTTGTTAAAGTGTTCCTGGTCTTGTTGTAGAGAATCCTGTCCCCACTCCTGTAGGCATCCTCTTTGACCTGACGAAGCTGTCTAAGTTTTGGTGTGAACCATGGTTTATCATTTTTAAATGATAAGTAGGTTCTGGTAGGGATGCATAACTCCTCACAGAAACTAATGTAGGATGTTACAGTCTCTGTAAGCTCGTCCAGGTCAGTGGCTGCAGCTTCAAAAACACTCCAGTCAGTGCATTCAGAACAGGCTTGTAAGACCTGCTCTGTGTCGTTGGTCCATCTCTTAACAGTCCTTAATACTGGCTTAGTAGTTTTAAGTTTTTGCCTGTAAGTTGGTATAAGATGAACCAGGCAGTGATCGGAGAGTCCTAGAGCTGCTCTGGCCACGGAGCGATATGCATCTTTTATTGTTGTGTAGCAATGGTCCAGAATGTTATTGTCTCTGGTAGGGCATGTAATGTGCTGTCTGAATGTAGGCAGCTCATGTGTGAGTTTTGCTTGGTTAAAGTCCCCAAGAATGATAAAAACAGAGTCTGGGTGTTTCTGTTCTGTCTCTGTGATTAGATCAGCCAGTAGTGAAAGAGCAGTACTCACGGTCGCGTGGGGTGGGATTTAAACGCTGGTCAGAATAAACGAGGAAAACTCCCGCGGCGAGTAGAACGGCTTACAGTTAATGAAAAGCACTTCCACGTCAGGACAGCACATCTTCTTTAACACAGTTACATCCGTACACCACCTTCTGTTGATGTAAAAGCATGTCCCACCACCGCGCGTTTTCCCCGTTGCCTCCGTGTCGCGATCTGCTCTATACAGCTGGAAGTCTGGTAGTTGTAGTGCGCTGTCCGGAATAGCTTCGTTTAGCCAGGTTTCCGTGAAACACAGCGCAGCAGAGTTGTTAAAGTCCTTATTTATGCGTGTGAGCAGAAGTAACTCCTCCATTTTGTTAGGAAGAGAGCGGAGATTCGCGAGATGTATGCTAGGAAGCGGCATTCTGAAACCGCGCAGTCTGTTTTTGATGAGCGCGCCAGCTCGCTTTCCCCGCCTGCGCGTCTTGTAGCGTTTCCATAGAGCCGCCGCGCCACCGAGGACAACGCTCTGCAAAACGCTGGAGAAGTCAAAAACCGGCTGGTGATCAATTGGTGTGCACTGCAGAATGTTCAGCAGCTCATCCCTGGTATAACTGATCACGTTGGATGAACACAAAACAGGAAAAACAAACAAAAACATTGCAACAGCTGTGGAGCTCCGTACCCCGGCTGCCATACTCGGCGCCTTCCGATGACGATTTTCGAAGAAAGAAATACATAAAAGTTTAGATCCACTTGAGGAAAAGTAAATAATTTGAGGCCATTTGCATTTATTTTGGTCAAATTTGGATGCCGATATATTTATGACTGAAGTCTGTGTCTTGTTCTGTCTGCAGGGTTTGAGGAAGCCCACACTGGAGGAGATTGATCATAGTCGAAATGCCATTGTGACACCATCTCTGTTTGGCAGCGCTCTGGAGGAGATCATGGAGAGGCAGAGTGAGCTCTTCCCTGACAGGAATCTGCCCTGGGTGCAGGTGCAGCTTTCTCAGTGTGTCCTGGCTCTGGGTGGAGCTCAGACGGAGGGCATCTTCAGGTGGGACATACTCTTAGGTTAAAGTTAGAATACTTTCACCAGACACTTACTTTGCTGGACCCTGTTTGCCTTGAAGGATTGCCCTAATTCTTTGTGGCACTGATTCAACAAGGTGCTAGAAAGATTTTGATCCATATTTTCATGATAGTATGGTTCAGTTGTCAACAGCACCTTTTATGATGTTATTCTCTTTTCCTGTACAACCCAAAGCTGCAGGCTGCCCAAGGTTTTTGCAACAAATCTAGCCCAAATCCCAACCAAAACTACCCCAATGGCTGATCAAAACTACCCCAATAGCCAAAACTAGCCTAATGGCCATTCAAAACTAGCTCAATGGCCAATCAAAACTAGCTCAAAAAGCAGATTAAAACAAGTTTAATGACCAATCAAAACAAGGCCAATGACTGATCAAAACTAGCCCCAAACTAGTCCAATGGCCAATCAAAACTAACCCAAGGACCAATCAAAACTAACCCAATGACCGATCAAAACTAGCCCAATGGCTAATCAAAACTAGCCCAATGGCAGATTAAAACTAGCCCCAAACTAGTCCAATGACCGATCAAAACTAGCCAAATGGCCAATCAAAACTAGTCAAATGACCGATCAAAACTAGCCCAATGGCTATTTAAAACTAACCGAAAACTAGTCCAATGGGCAATCAAAACTAACCCCAAACTAGTCCAATGACCGATCAAAACTAGCCCAATGGCCAGTCAAAACAAGTCCAATGACCGATCAAAACTAGCCTAATGGCTAATTAGAACTAACCAAAAACTAGTCCAATGGCAAATCAAAACTAGCCCAATGGCTAATTAAAACTAGTCCAATGGCTGATCAAAACTAGCCTTAAACTAGTCAAATGGCCAATCAAAACTAGCCCAATGGCTAATCAAAACTAGCCCAATGGTAGATCAAAACTAGCCCCAAACTAGTCCAATGACCGATCAAAACTAGCCCAATGGCCAATCAAAACTAGTCCAATGACAGATCAAAACTAGCCCAATGGCTAATTAAAACTAACCGAAAACTAGTCCAATGGCCAATCAAATCTAGCCCAATGGCTGATCAAAACTAGCCCTAAACTAGCCCAATGGCCAATCAAAACTAACCCAATGGCTGATCAAAAACATAAACCCAAACTAGTCAGATGGCCAATCAAAACTAGCCCAAAGCCAGCCCAATGGTTTATTCGAACTTAAACCAACGGTCGATCAAAACTACCCAATGACCAATCAAAACTAGTCTAAAGGAGCCCAATGGCCAAGTAATAACCAGCCCAAGAATAACCCAATGGTTATTCAAAAGTAGTCAACTGAGCAATCAAGACTAGCTCAATGGGCGATCAAAACTAGCTCAAAAGCTGGTCAATACTGGCCCAAAACTAGTACAATGACTGATCAAAACTAGCCCAATGGCCAATCAAAACTAGTCCAAAGACTGATTAAAACTAGCCTAATGGCTGATCAAAACTGTCCTTATGGATGACCAAACTAGCCCAAAACTAGCCCAATGCCCAATAAAAACTAGTTCAATGGCTGATCAAAATAGCCCAATGTTTAAAGGTAGCCAAATTATACGTGAAAAGCGTCTTGGCAACCCCGCAAAGCTGCTCTATTGAATTGAATGATAAATGATGACATGATGTGATGCAGCTGTACATTTTTTCTTAATATGGTTATTAATTGTGTCTATGAACACCATAGCTCAGGGTTAACATTTACATTAAGATGATTAATTTTCTAGTTATCATTTGTGTATGTTTGTATGTTTTAGATGTAAAATACAAATAGTAGGCAGATATTTTGTCATGTTCACAAAAACAATGGAAAATATTATCCAATATTAATGTGGCACAGAACACTTAGATGTGTGGATATATATATTGTGTCCTGGCAAACAACATTTTAGAGGAAAAAGTGTGTTCATGAGTGCATGTCAGTCAAATATAAAGAGCATTACATGCAACCAGGTCATGTTTTTCATAAGCTCTGTGTGTTGGCTCCATCTAATGGTCAGTTGCTACAGCACACTATTCCTAAAAGGATAGCTCACCTAAAATGAGTTTCCTCATCATTTACTCACACTCCAGTAGTTGTAAACTTTGATGAATTTCTTTCTTATGTTGAACACAAAACAAAATATTGTGAAGAATGTTGACAAAAGCAGCCATTGACATCCATTACAGGAACAAAAGGTACTATGCTCAAGGGCTGAGGTGACTATGTACAATAAAGCATTAGTGCTCTTGAAGTGGCCAAACACTTACGGCAATCAAACCAAGGAAATAATATCTGGAAGCTGAGCTGAATATCATAAACTGTTGTGTTCATCCTGCAGAGTACCAGGGGATATCGATGAGGTGAATGCTCTCAAGCTGCAAGTGGACCAGTGGAAAATTCCAGAAAACCTCTCTGATCCTAATGTCCCAGGTGAGAACATGAAATGCGATTGAAATATTCACATTACACGTGAGTAAATACATGTGATGCAGTATTAATGTGGACGATTTGTGTAGGTTCTTAATATTTAACCCAAATAACTTCCCCTCTGCGTCATGGTAGCGCAGTGAGTAGCACAATGCATGATCACAGCAAGAAGGTCACTGGTTCGAGCCTCAGCTGGGTCTGTTGGCATTTCTGTGTGGAGTTTGTATGTTCTCCCAGTGTTCACGTGGGTTTCCTCCGGGTGCTCCGGTTTGCCCTACAGTCCAAAAACATGCACTATAGGTCAAGTGGGTGAGCTAAATTGTCTGTTGTGTATGAGTGTGTAAGAGTGTGTATGGATACAACAGTGATGGGTTGCAGCTAGAAGGGCATCCGCTGCGTAAAACATATGCTGGGTGCTGTGGCAACCCCAGATTAATAAAGGGACAAAGCCGTAAAGAAAAGAATGAATGATCTTCCCCTCGCTCAATGATAACATCTCTTACATGGTTACTGACATGAGAGTGGAAGAAGCTGTCAAGCTCATGAGATCTACCAATAGCAACCCACAATCATTCAGCCACCCAATCAATTCCTGACAACTCCAGCCTTGCATTTTATTTTTCTTAATTAAGAAGCCATTTTCAGGTTTAGCCTCAACCAGCTCAAATACAGTTGACCAGAACAGAAGATTTAGTCAGAAAGATGGTGTTTAGTTCCTGATTGTAGGGTTTTTTCCCATTGGGTTTCTTTGGTTCAAGATTATTAAACATTTTATGTTAACTTTGACTTGTTTTTTGGCTTCTTCATAATGGAATGACGGGGCGCCACGGTGGCGTAGTGAGTAGCACGTTCGCCTCACAGCAAGAAGGTCGCTGGTTCGATCCCCGGCTAGGCCAGTTGGCATTTCTGTGTGGAGTTTGCATGTTCTCCCTGTGGTTGCGTGGGTTTCCTCCGGCTGCTCCGGTTTCCTCCAGAGTCCAAAGATATGCGGTACAGGTGAATTGGGTAGGCTAAATTGTCCATAGTGTATGTGTGTGAATGAGAATGGATGTGTTTCCCAGAGATGGGTTGTGGCTGGAAGGGCATCCGCTGCGTAAAACAAATGCTGGATAAGTTGGCGGTTCAATCCGCTGTGGCGACCCCGATTAATAAAGGGACTAAGCAGAAAAAAGAAAATGAATGAATGAATAATGGAATGACACATACTGACAAGTTATGTGAACTCACAAAATAATCATGGACATGATTTAGATGTTTTAGGGTCAAAAAAGGGCCACGCGTGGCTCCTTCACAGTAAAAAAAAATGATCAATATGAACTAAATAGGTGGGATAAGTGCCAAAGAAGGGGACACTTCTCAAAACAGACACCAGTGTGCATTGAAATTAGATGGGATTTCTTGAAATAAACTGGATAAAATACTGATTAACTGCAAAATTAAACTAATACAAATTAAATCTGCAAAAGGTGTTTAAATCATTCATGTTAGATTGTTTTTTTATGTTTCCATGTGTGACAATTTTCAATATTTGAATTTTAATGCAAAAATCATTCATTCATTTTCTTTTCGGCTTTGTCCCTTTATTTCTCTGGAGTCGCCACAGCGGAATGAACCGCCAACTTATCCAACATATGTTTTACACAGCGGATGCCCTTCCAGCTGCAACCCATTACTAAAAAACATCCATACACACTCATTCACACACATATACACTACAGACAATTTAGCTTACCCAATTCACCTATACGTCTTTGGACTTGTGAGGGAAACCGGAGAACCTGGAGGAAACCCACATGAACACAGGGAGAACATGCAAACTCCACACAGAAATGCCAAAAGATGCAGCCAGGCTCGAACCAGCGACCTTCTTGCTGTGAGGCAACTTTGCCACTCACTATGCCACTGTGAGGCCCCTATTTTGAATCCTAATGCAAAAATAAAGTTTGTATTTGTTTTGCCACTTTTAGATGGGACGATTCTCGCTTCAAACAATTGAGATTTTAAAGACTTCGCTCTATTTAATGGACAATTTAGCAATTGTTAATAATATTTAAAGAAAGTACAATATATTCATATTAATTCTAAATGAAAAATGTATTTTAATAGAACTTTTAAAAAATGTATAAATATTGTGATATGAAATAAAAATTCCCTGCATAATCCCCTTAATAATTATTCAAATAAATGTGACACAAACTATTTTACATTACATAGGTAAAAGAACCAAGTGTGGCCCATAAATGAAAAGAGCTAGAGGGTTAATTAGGGTTGAAGCTCAACTATTGGTGGAAATGCTCCTCTAATCTTTGTGTAGGAGGCCGGATATGGATAAATTGTGCTGAAATGTAAGTGCTCGCTGTCTCTGTGTCAGCGTCTCTTTTAAAGCTGTGGTACAGAGAGCTGGAGGAGCCGGTGATCCCTCAGAGCTTCTATAAGCAGTGCATCAGTCATTATGAAGATCCAGACGCAGCCGTCAGTGTGGTTCAGTCTCTGCCAGAGCTCAACAGACTCCTGCTCTGCTACTTCATCAACTTCTTACAGGTAAAACCCAGCATCATCAGCACAATAACAAGAGATTCAATCATTCTTTCAATTCTATTCAAGTCAATTTTTTTAACAATTTACACTTTTATTTGTGAAATTAAAATGTAAAAATGTAATTTTAATAAGTTACATAAATAAATATTTTCATACAAACAAAGTGCACTTTCCTTTTAGAATTAGAGGCGACCATTGCATTTTAATCATGATCCAAAGAAAGATGACGCATACATGCAGCATGAGACATTTTTTTTTGTCTACATTACACTGTATAATATTAGAGCAAAAGCAGAATGGTCTGACTTTCATTTTCTAAAACTGTTGACATCTGAAGTAAACACCAGATGAGATGCAGATTCACTTTCTGCCAGCAGGGGGCTTTTATGAACAGTAAAAATACAGTTTTTCTTAGTTACTGCTGTAAACAAACTGCGCTGCACTAATGAACACTACTTTTTGATTGTTCTTATAAGACCCCAGCAAATTAAATTTTTGTCACATCATGTTTACATTCAGAGCTTCAATTGAGATTTTAGAATTAAGCTTTGAATGTCTGCCATCATATTTAATTCAGTAATTAGCCTAAATATATTCTATTTTTTGTAATATAGCCTATAATTTTGTATGAGTTACAAAACCACCCATGAAGGTCTGTACTTCACTTTGTCTGGCAAGCGGGAGAGCCAAGTTTTTTTCACCTAATTGAAAACGTTGTTTTTGAATGTTTGTATTGTCTGAAGTTAGGTTTTTGCTAGCAGAAAATTAATGTTTTGTTAGGAGAAAGTTGCTAAGCAACAGAAGCATGGGAAAAAGCGTAGGCTGAAATGCATATATTTCTCCAATGAGTTTGCCGCATTTTTTAGAAAGGCATTGGTTTTACTCTGAGTGCTTTGTTTTTTAAATATTCCAACACATCCAAAATCGCATGCTTCCCTACAATATAAAACTTGAAAATAAAAGTATGCGATGTCAGATGCAGCCTCAGTTGTGACCGCTTCCTTATCTATTGGAAAATTAAAATAACAAAGAGCATTTAGCGTAAAATCGTGTACCTTTCTCAAAAAAAAAATGCAGCAAATCTGAAATCGCATACTTCCCTTCTATATAGCAAATAAAGAATATAGCACATATAGTTCTATATTTCCAGCCCAGGGACTACAGATGTAAATTAGCTTTATAGCTAACTCTGGCACAACATGTCATGTTGTACATTGTCCCTGTAAAAATAAATAGAACGTGAAAAACTATAATATGCAAGCAGAGTAGTATGTCTGTCTCATAGTATTCGAAAAACGGTATGTGAGAAATACCCAGATGATCTTTTGAAGGGATTCTGAAGTGCATATCTAATACACACTACACTATCCCATGATGCAACGCTAGAGAATACTCACATTAAAACTATATAATATGTACTATATAAATGTCGAAACGGTCAAAGATGACTATGGTAAGGAAGGCAGACTGTTTATGTGTATTTGGGTGCATTTGATTGGTTAGTTAGTGATTGATGATGCGAGACCAGCTGTGGTCAATTAAGAGCATTTGATCCTCTTGAGATTTGTTTATAAAACTTCACTCAGAGACAAAATGAACAAAAAATAAATTTCTAATAAGAGTCCATTCCCCGCAGAAATGTATCCAAATAAAATACTACTCAAACCATTAGTTTGGAACATATTTGAATTGCCTTTCTTTTCATTGTCACATCCCTAATGCTGCATTCACACTAGATGAAGTAAAAGCGTCAAGCGCAAGTGATTTACATGTTAAGTCAATGCAAAGGCGCGAATAGACATCCTGCAGATCGAATGACGCGATTCTCATGAATGAAACGGCGCGAGTTGAACATTTTGCACGATTGGCGCATGGATCGCGTGTTTCTCGAGAAACACCCGAGTTCGAAAATTTGAACTTCAGCGGACATTCGCGCCACGTTAACCAATCAATTACTTGCTCTTGTGGGAGTGTGATTATGACGTAGCACCTGTTGTTGGTGTTTCAGGGGAATATCCTCCTGTCGACACTGACAACAGTTGATCAAACTGGGCTTGGCTCAGTCAGAGGCCCTGCTGAAAGCTTTTAGTTTCTAAAGGAGTTTATGAGCTCACAGAGCTGGGTACATCTCTGAAAGGATCTAGTGGACTCAGACAAGGCTTCAAACTAATCGACGCTGTTATTCAGCCTTCATAAAGCACATAAACATAGCTATTCTCACAATAAAATCCATGTTAGCCATTTAGCAATGAAGCTAGAGTCACCAGCCCATAGACAGAAGCCTTGCCCATCACGTGAATCCGCTTCTGTTGTGAATTTGACACGCAAATGAAGTGGATTTGTTTGCGCAAATGAAACGAGTAAACTCAAAATGTTCATGCATATATTTACGTGCAAATAGTGCGATTTATCTGCACTCTGGTGTGAACACAGCATAACAACCTGTCTTTCTCTCACTCTAGGTCTTTGCTCAGCCGGTGAATGTGAGTAGGACTAAGATGGACGTGAACAATTTGGCGATGGTGATGGCTCCAAACTGCCTGCGCTGTCAGTCTGACGATCCTCGAATCATCTTTGAAAACACACGCAAAGAGATGTCCTTCCTCCGTATGCTCATCGTCCACTTAGACACCAGCTTCATCAAGGGCTTAATCTGAGGCTTTGCTCATTTATGGAGATTCATCCTGGAGATGATGGGAATCGAGACCTTGAAAATTACTCTTATTTTCAAGCATCCCAGTATAAATTCAGGCCAATGTTTTTGGCTCAATGCGAATCATCCTGACTCACACAGACATTATCCGAGCGGAATCATTTGACTCATTTGATTCCCTGATAAAACAAATGCATGAGCTTTGTCTTTTCGCGTTTGCTACTTCTTTTGTATCGATTAGCAGGGAAATACCTTCTTCTGACAATCATAATTGTAATAACACACATGCAATAGGATTTGCAGAGTATTTCCTTAATTTAATATGGTATGAGTGTACGGACTATTTAATAGCAACTGTTTGTAAGCTCAAGTATGAGCGCAGTGAGAATTGCTGGCTCCAGTTTTGTGTACAAGGCTGAAGTGAATTAATATTGCAGAGCTGGCGATATCAAGCATGGACGGTGAACGTTTGAGGTCTGGTGCCTTAAATGGAGAATGTTTGCCTGTGTAGACGATTCATAAGTGCCCATGTACATAAACACGTCCTTCGTGTCCCAGGCTCCAAACAAACCACAAACAGTTTACAATCTATCCCAGGGTGGTTTTCCCATTCGTTCTTTCGTGAGGTAGAATATCGTCTTTCCTAATGTGGGTTGGCTCTATCGCTGATGATTAAGCACTAAACTATTGCAAACAGAACCAGACTGAAAGATCTGCTACATGTTCCCTCAATTGTGAAATATCTGCTGCTCATTTGCAAGCTAAATAGTTGACAAGCTTTCAAATGATTCGTGACTCTAATGCAGCCAAGAATGTCATGTTCAGATTCGCCTAGGTCTAATAAACCATTTTAGAAGAGATTTAGACCTGAAATACTGTATTTGCAGTATGCTATGCCAGGGGTGTCAAACTGAATTGCTGGAGGGCTGCAGCTCTGCAGAGTTTAGTACCAGCACTGCTTCGACATACCCATCTGTAGGCATCAAACAAGCCTAAAGCAGTCAATTAGTTTAAACAGGTGTGAGTTTGACACCTGTGCTATATGCAATCTCAAAAACATAAATATCTGGCCTAACCATCCATGCGTTCTAGTCTTACATGCAGTACTTAAAGCTCAAGTAAAACCTTTAACACCTAATTACTAATAATGCTTTCAAAGGTTTTTCTAAACAACTCCTGCCCCACCCCAAAACTCACGCCATTGGTAAACTGTTGCCATGATATGTTAGCAGTCTAAACGCTCAAACTAAATGTTTACATGTTAGGGGAATCGATAAAACAATCCAGTTTTTGCTAGATTAAGTTGATTATGGGATAAGGACTGTTAAAAAGTGGGCACTGTTAAAAAAACTCTCACACCATCAATAGCGAACACACAATCATAACACCACAAGGTCATTTAACAGAAATGAAAATAATGCCTCGAGGGATGAAAGCACACTATGTAGTTTAACAACATGCCAGTTGTTCAGTTTTTCTAAAAAGATAAAAACTTGAAATAATTGAAAGTTGTTCCTTGTAAAACATTTACAATCTAGGACATTATCAATCTAGGACATTCCTTGCCAAAAAGACTGTAAGTTTGTCCCACACTGCCACATTTTTAGTTCAGTATATAAATTAAATGGACTAAAGTTCTTAAATAAGGGAACATTCACACAGAATGCTTTTTTCCTCTCCAGTGCTCTACTTTCCCGTTGTTTTTCTATGCAAAATTTGACATGATCGTTACGCTCTTATGTCTATTGCAGCGCGTCCAAATGAGGACTTCATATTTAGGACATATTTAAAAAGAGCTTCAACATTCTTATTCTTCTTGAGATTTGATTGGAGTTGACAAGCAACAAAATGGTGCGTTTCTTCAACTTTTATATGCAGTACCACTCAACAATATCAGTTCCAAAGTAGTGGACAAATAAGAAGACAGAGGTGGGGCAAGCATTGCAAGCTTCTGTTTACAGTAACAGTTTGGCGAGACAACCATTTTATTTGACATTAGCATTGGGCAGGAGATGCTTTTCTTGCACGAGATTTTTGGTTGCAACGAAGCAAAGATGTGTTTTCTGTGAATGCCCCCTTAATCCGCTAATATAGCGCACTTGAAAGAGAAAATGAAACGTGCCATCATCAAGCAAAACACAGGTATGCATAATCACTAGCGGATAGTCATTACTGCATCCAAAATCATACACTTCCATCCTATAGAGTATATGAAAATCGTATGGGACACAATAATCAGTATATCAGAATTTTTTAAAAAAGTATGCAAAAATCACGACAACATGGTGAATGTTTTAATTCCCGATATCGTTCAAACTGCACACGTATTAGGCTATATACAATATGCTCTTGGTAGTTGTGAAACAACTAGTTTAAATTATTCAAAATAAGCAGCTGCTCAACGCTCAAAAAAAGACTTTTGCTGTGTGTTCAAACTACTTATTTAAAATGAGTTGAAACAACAATTCTTAAGTTAATTTTTTTTGGGACTTCATTTCAACTTCATTATTTTATGTTCAATCCACTTACATTTGTAAACGATTAGGTTAACTTAATCGATTTGTGATGGTACAACATGAAGTAATTGTGTGGAAGCCAGCATTTGTGGAACCTTCATATACATTGAGGAGTGTATGGATGCGGTGATTGAATTTATGTTAATAATTCATTATAGTGGTGCATTGTGGGACTGAATGAGTGCATTCAATGATAACAAGCAGCTGTTCCTTAAAATAGTGCACTATAAGAATATACAGGCTATTTTTGAACCCCTTAAGATGTCATCTACACACATTCGTGCCATTAAACATATTCTCTTCAAGTTGACTGCCATTAAGAAAAATGACCCGTTTATGCAAAGCTGAGAATGCAATGCAGCATACCTGCAATCAGGCCTGCAACGTTAAACATGCTTAAAAATATTTTTAGGGCTACTCATCATCACTTCTGACATCTAAAAATGTGGAAAAAGTAATGCATTTTTGATTGTTTACTTAAAACGAACCCCCATGATTACATAATATGACAACAACTAAATGTACATGCTTTTGTATATAACAGACCTTTCATGTAATGGACAGTTGTGTTTCTAAAGCTAAACGGTGAAAGTATGTGAGCCCATTTCTTGAACTACTCCTTCAGTTCCTCTCCCTCTCCGTTTATGATCACTGCAGATAATCTTACTGTTCATGATCCTTGAGAATTTTGTGTCTTATTTTGTTCTATATGTGTGAGGATGTGGGAGACACCAGTGAATTGTGATGAATGATGTGTGGTTCAAATTCGTAGTTTCCTAAAGAACAGAAATAAAATTTGTAAATTTGTATAGTTGTACATAAGTGGTTCAGTTTCACTTCCTTGTTTTGACTTTTCCAGAAATACAAAATGCAGAGCAAGCTTGCCATTAAGCAATATGAACAGTTTATAAACGTTATTTCTTCATATATCCCTCAAAAATATTCATATTTTCCAGTTTAGCCCTAACATGAAAGGCTGATCTAGTTTGATGGTTGAGGACAACTGATGCATTTACACCAGTTTTAGTTCTTGTACTATCACTTTAACAGGAAAAAAGTTAATATTAGTTCAGCCTAAAATGTAAACGTAGCCCTACTCACCACTGACTCAACCTCAAGGTGTAGTGTTGAACACAAAAGAAGATATTTTTTGAAACCATTAACCACTGACATCCGTTGTGTGAAAAACAAATATGGCAGTCAGTGGCTACTAGTTGTTGTTGTTTTTTTTAACTTTTACAAAATATGTATTTTTTTTTTGTGTTCAACAGAAGAAAGAAACTCAAACATGTTTTTGACAAGTAAAACGTGAATGAATGCTGACATGCAAAATATTCCGTTTTGGGTAAACCAGCCCTTTAAGACTTTGAGCTCTGCCGACATCTTGTGGCCAAATCAAGACTCTCCTTTAGGGAGTCATCTCACTAACCCACCAGCAGGCTATTCAAAATGTAGATGACTGCTTTTTCAGTAGGCTACTTTTCAAAACTCAATGATACACTCTGGGCAAATTTACCCTTTTGTTGTGTTAGAGATGGAAACATTCACTACATTTTACTGCTTTAAAAATGCATCAGATTATTATTATTATTATTATTATTATTATTATTATTACTTATTATTATTACTATTATTATTAAATAGATAGTTCACCCCAAAATGAACATTTGCCAACATGAATGATGACAGAATTTTCAGTTTTGGGTGAACTGTCCCTTCAAGACCAAGGAAGCATCTGATTATGTAAGGTTTCTAAAAACGAAATTATAAAGCTTTTAGTGGGAAGTAGGTTTGTTCCTGAATGTGTTTCAGTAAATACAAAAGTGGGGGGGGGATAGTATAACCATGCCTTCTATAATGCGTAATAATGGTAATACTTTACTCATCTGTCTTTTGGTAAAAAAAAAGAAAAGAAAAAGAAGAGAAGCCCTCAGAAAGTCCACATAACTCAAACTCACAGTGAACAGCGTCTCTTCAGCTGGCCCAAAGACTCTCGAACAGCTTATGAAAGTGCGAGAAACGGAGAGACGGATTAGACGCGCATGCGCAGACAGACTCCACCTCGCGGACACCGGCCTCGCTGCTCGCGCCGGAGAAAACAAACTGCGTGGAGGAAGGCGCTCTCAAAGCATGCGACTTAAAGCACGCTCGGCGCATTTGGACTCGCTTTCGGAGTACGTTCATCTGCAATAGAGGTAAACCTGGCTGTGTTTATATACTGCAAACGAATAAGCAGCTGTCTCCGGCGGTTTGTTTGTTGGAATTGTGAATTTTATCATTTTAATGTGATGATGCTGCTCTGTTAAAATGAAACTTGCCTCCGTGCATGTGTTCCCCGTTTGATGCTAATGGGACCCGTGGAAGTGATTTTGTCAAATAGGTTGTTGATGAAAATTGTCGGCAGCTACAGTCATGCTGGTTTGACACGTCGTGATAAATGCACATTGAGCGCTTCTTGAAACGCTGGAAGACTTTTGTTTGACTCATCATTATGGTAGTCCCATGCAGCGAGTAGGCCGAGCGGAGGCCGCTGAGTGTCATGTTTGATTGACAGGCGCGCGGCCCTATCAGAGCGCTGCAAGCAGTGTCAGACAAGGCTCTGAACCAATCACACGCTTTGCTGTTGTTGCGCACTGTTGTCGGCAATTGAACAATGTAATGTCAAAATAACATTTAAAATGTAAAGCTAATTAAATAAACTTTATACGACAGCTCGACTCATTGTTTTAACATACAAATTGTCTAGCATGACATTTTTGTTTGCTTTCCTGCCAGTTCGCAACGTCAAGTTCGCTGACAACGTTGCACCCACGTTTTCTTCGCATGCGAAGTGGAGGAAAAGTCAAATGCCTGAATTCTCTCATATTTTCCGTTAATGTTTCCCTATTTGCTACCAAAGTGGTGTTTATTTTCAGTCACGGTTGTTAAATGCACCGATTATGACTTGTTATGACAGGCATGTGAAGATGAGCCGCTGGCCTGACAATGTAAACAACAAGGAGGAAACGTATTGCGCGCCATTTGCGTCACGAAGCGCGCCAGCTATTCTCGACGCGCCTGCCCGTTAAGTGAAAGAAACAAGGAGACGGGGAATGCGTGGATTTAACCGAATGTGCCGGTTTCCCGCGATTATGACGTATCGAGAATGTATGAGTCCTGTAGGAACGTGTCGATCCACGAGGACGGACACGAGCCCGGCGGTTGCGCGCGCAGCACTGAATGAGCACGCGAGGAGGTTATGAAACTTAAAAGACGCGGACGCGCTTTCATGTGATGATGATGATGGCGAGCAGTTGATTTCTGTTTGTACGTCATAATTCTTTCATTATTATTATGGTAATTAGGCATAAATGTCTGTAGACCTGCATTGTTCATTTCCCTTTTCCCCTCTTCAGGCTGGCAAATCTTAATGTCTTCTCCAGTTCTACTGTGACACTCGGAAAAGTGCTTAAAAGGACACCCAAAATAAGAATTATGTCATCATTTACTTATCCTCATGTTTTTCCATAATATTACGTTTAATTCCAGTAATTCTAAAAATAAACTACTGAGAGCCTCAGCATCCTTCAGAGATCGAGGAGCTGTGTACATTTAATTTTAAATGTTTGCTTCTGGGCTAATTATATTATATGCAGTTTTGCATGATGACTGTTTACACTAAATACATTGTTTTCAGTTTACGAGAGCAGCTCGGTTGTTGTGTAATTAATCCAGTTAATTCAGTTGATCAGGTGGAAGTAAACAAGTTGAATGTCTTAATTATTATTTGCTTAAAATAAATTCTTGTATATGTATACAATTTTAATGTTTTGATCCTTGCTTTGTAAACATGCATAAAAATATTATAGACATTAAATTGTTCTGGAAATGGCAGTGTTTAAAAATAATAAGATTATTATATGCATATAATGAAAATTTTATTATTTTAATCTCACGAAAATGACAAACTTAACAATAAAGCTCAAATTTGAAACTAGATTTATTAGACACAAAAAAATTTTATTTGCAGATTGGATTTTAAAAGTAGTATGTTTTAGAAAATCTTTGGAATATAAATATGACATATAAATAATTTAAAGAAATATACAGTGTATGTATTCATATGTAATGTTATGTTTATATATTCTTAAAAATTGTTCAAATGTTTAATAGAAAATATTCATTTATTTTCTTTGTCTTCAGTGGAATGAACCTCCAACTCTTCCAGTTAGGCATGGGCCGGTATAAGATTCTGACGTTATGATAACCTTAGATAAAAATATCACGGTTTCACGGTATGACGGTATTGTGATTACTGCTCTAAAATATCTTCTTTTTAAATGTCTGGCCAAAAAACAAAAACTTTTTCCCCTTTGAACAAAATATATATTTTATTTTGAGAAACATTTGAAATATTTTGGGGCAGTAAACATGTCAGTGAATCATTGACTTCTGTGGTCCTCATTTGTTTCAAAAACACAGATTTCTTTACAATTTACACCTAAAAAAACAACAAAAAATTTAAATAAAAAAAATCTTACACATACCTTAGGAACGGTATAGCAGAAAATTTTGGCGGTATGAAAACCTTGACCTTCCCATACCGCGGTATACCTTGAAAGCGGTTATCGTCCCAAGCCTAGTTCCAGCATATGTTTTACTCAGCGGTTACCCTTCCAGCCGCAGCCCAGTACTGGAAAACACTAATACACTCTTACATTCACACACACAGACACACACTCATACTTCCTAAACTAAACGTCCCCCATACTTCCAAAATTCACCTATAGAGCATGTAGAGCAAACCGGAGCACCTGGAGGAAACCCACACCAACATGAGAATAACATACAAACACTGGTATTTAGTAAAAAAAATATATATATATATTATTTGCGTTTTGTCCGACTTCAACAATAATCTGCTAATGAGATTATTGATCTGCCAAGTGTTTTTGTTTTAAAAGTTGAAAATTAGATTTTCAAGATTATTGCTAATTTGCTACCGTAAATATAATATAGAACTATTAATTCACCAGAAGATACAAAGTAGATAATAAAATGATAATAAATACTTTATTGAAATAAAATATACAGTAGGCTAGGGTTGTCACGATACTGTAATTCGGTACCAATTGATACTGAAATTTTAAAAACGTCCATTTACTGCTAACATTGAGTGCTGTTGAGCAAGTTCATCAACACCAACAGAAATCACTGATTTTCTGAGAAGGTCATCAGTTCACCGAGTTTACGGCTGTTTACTCGGTGTAACTACAGATATATGCACCCTGGAACGTTTCAAACCTGTGATTCATCAGTAGATATCGTATGTCAGCTTTAAGAACGTGCTCAGCAGCACTCAAATGTTTTAGTATCGATTTGTACCGTATTAGGCTACATTCATGTTTTCAGCGTTAGGAAAAAAAAAAAAAATATATATATATATATATATATATATATATATATATACACGTATATATACATAATATTTATTTATTTATTTTGTTACTTTAAAAGTTTTAAAGCGCTTTTGAAATCTGACATACTACCATACTGCAGACTTTTTCCACCATATGCGTTCGCCATGTAAACTATTCATTGTAGTATTGAGCAAGTTAAAGAAGAGTGTGACATCTAGCTAGAGGGCTATTGGACTAATATTTCTAAAATTTACTCACATATGAACATTTACTCAAAGGTGAGGAACCCCCAAAAATGTCAATATTGCAACAGAAGCCAAACAGTTAAACATATTCTTGTGGAATGCCCTTTTTTAATGTTATCAGGGAACAATTTTTATCTGGACAGACCTTAAATAAAATATTTTTTAATGTGAATTATTCCAAAATTGTACAATTATCAAAAGGAAACCTTAAACTGTTTTAGATCTTTTTTCTTGTATATTATTATAATTATTATTATATATAATATATAAATGTATTTTCTTATGTATTATTTATTGCTGTTGATGAGTTTTAATGATTAAAATAATTTAATATTTATAGTAAAGTGATATTTATCAAATGTGGTAAACTTGATCTGTTTTCTTTTTTTTCTTTTTTTTTTTACCATGACAGCCAGAGAAGCTGATATGGCAATAAACTTAAAACTCTTTCTCCCTCTAATCAGAGGTATTTAATGATAGCAGAAGTAACTACAAAAAATGGATTGATTTCGTTTTTTTTTATTTATTTATTTTTTTAAGAATCAATATTGAATCAGCCATAGTTTTAAAAACAATAAATAAAAAAACAACCCCTAATAGGGATGAATTTGTACTAGGGAAGTGCATCTGCATAAATATAAATAATAAACAATATTATAAATAATATAAAATAACACATAACAAATAAATCGCGCACACAAATAATTACACAGCAAAGATAGAAGTGAAATAAACACTGCTTGATGATTTCCTGGGCAATCTTAACAGTGTTCAGGTACAGAAATTGAACAGTCGAATGTACAGTAAAGAAACACTGTAGTTTTCACTGTATAATTAAATACAATTAATATGTTGTTTTCACATGATGTCATTGATGACTCTTGGAATTCAGATGGAGGGCAGGAATCGCTATCAAAAATCAAAACGTGTCTGTTTTATGTTATTTATAATTGTTTAAATTGAAAATAAGAAAAAAATAAGAAATGACTTTTAAAGACTTCCAAAAGTTTTTGCCTCTAATGGGAAAAACATTCAAGAAACTGGCTAAAAACGAAGAAAGGGCGGCATTTATTAAACATTTTTTCAATACATCCATTTGTACAAACTTTTTTGAATGTGATCATTTGTTTGACAGCACCTATAAAGATTAGATACAGGTCAAGCTATGTGTAATTATGTTAATGTGTTATATACAAAAAAATCAAATGCAAACACAACCACATTATACAAAATCCTGGAGAATATAAATAAGGTGTCCTGTCATGTAATTTTGTTTTGCAATAATCCAAGCCTTCATTGGCGTTTTGGCAGAAGAAACAATCGGAACTTTAACATCGAGATGCGCGGCAGCAGTGAATGTTTGTTGATGGTTAAGTTCATCAACTGAACAAAAAAGAAACACAACCCTTTTGACAAAACTAGACGATTATTATTGTGGAGCACTATGTTATTTACTAAAGTATTTTTTTCATGTAATGTAATTGCTTATACAGTATCTACTGCCTCGATAACAGGCAAATATATTGTAGTTCAGTAGAAAACTCGGACCTCTTCATAATAAAAGCATCATGCTCAACATACGTGTTTATTTTCTAGTTACATCTCCTTTGAAATATGGTAAAACAAAATGAAAAATACAGACTTTCCTCTATGTCTCACATTCAGTTGTTTACTTCCTGCCCTTCATCTGATTTTCACGTGTCACCAGAACCATGTGATTGCAAACAACCTATATTTGTAAAAGTTCAAAACATACAGGTTTGATTTATTTATTTATTTTCTTCTGCCTGAATGATTTAAGTAGGCTTGAAATACCTGCAGTCACAAGCTCCAAAAACATGTCAATGATAAACTTTCACTCAATGGTTAAACTTTGCAATGACTCCATAAATCACACGTGGTCTGTGGTGCTGGTCAAATATAATCCCAACTTGACATCCTGCGATATGACTGTTGCAGATGCTCATATTATGATGTTGATGCTGAAACGATATATTGTGCAGTCCTAAATGGTAAACCGTTTAGACTGTATTACGATGACTGAACATTTATGAGTCTATGTGTTAGGTTGACCACAACATTCTTCACCTCCGATCTCATGATGCATTTCTCTGCTGTTACAGGTTGCTGAGTGTGTGTATCCAGCATGACAAAGAGTCCTCCTAACAGGCGTGGGATCGTGTTTGAGGTGGGAGCGCAGCTGGAGGCCAGAGACACTCTGAAGAACTGGTCAGTGTCTCTCCTCTGCCTCCTTCCTCCAGTCATTCATTCACTCACTCACTCCGACTGATTGAAATTCACTTCGCTCATGCTGCTGCTACAAAAAACTAAACCATGAAAATGCTCTAAATGTACTCCTGGATAAATTTAATATTCAACTGGGGCTGCACAATATTGGAAAATATTAATATTGCGATATTTTCACAAATTCTCTAAATGACTTGAATAGCTTTTTTTGGAAATAATTCATCATTTTAGGTTGATGATGATGGTGGTGGATGGATTGATTATTGATTCTGTATAACACATGATAAGCAGATTGCAAGCTAAATAAAGATAAATACAAAAGAGCAAAGGTACAAATGAAATAAACAGTGTTTTCCTGAGGAGTTTTAGAGTATTCTGACTCTGATCTTGAATAATTAAATATAAAATATCACTGTTTAGTCTAAATAAATAAATATAAGCTTTGTAATCTAAAGGTACAAACATAATTTTATGTGCTTTTAAACTCTTTTAAAATGCTTATTAATCACAGGTCAACATGCAAATGGTAAACTTTCATTACACTGTGGAGAAACTTTGCAACTACAAACTGTTGTACCTGATCAAATATAATGCCGACAGGTGATGTGACTATTGTGGATGTGTATATTGCGATATTGATGCTGAAACAATATACACTGCAGCACTAAATTCAACACATTGTATGATAAATATGCTGTACTAGTTTTTAAAGAGAGCATATGACTTTACATTTTGTCTAAAGACAGCGTTGTTCCTCGAAATTTTCTTGGTTGTTCAGGTTTCTGCCTTGGCAGTTGGCAATGTGGCAATGGCACAATATTCAAGAACTGTTTTAATTGTCTAAACAAATAAAATCAAACATAATCTATTTATGCATGTATAGTGCCAAAAATAATGTCATCTGCATGTATAGTGCCAGATTCATAATAAAGTGATGCAATAAAGATGAATCGCCATCAAACAGTATTTTCAGACTGAACACTAAGGGCTCTATTTTAACGATCTAAGCACAAAGTCTAAAGTGCATGGTGCAAAAGCTTTAAGGGGATGTCCGAATGCACTTCTGCTATTTTATGGGTGAAAAATAAAGTCTGCACCCTGGCATATGGTCTAACAGCATTGTGCTTATTTTCTTAATGAGTTATGGGTGTATTTTGAGCATAATGTGCATTAAACCAATTAGAATCTCATCTCACATTCCCTACAAGAGTCAGTTGTGTCACGTGTTTGCTGTTTATATGGCGAATTTTGGAAAAAACTGAACACTTCACTAAAAAGAAAACAGTTAAACTGAGCATCTGCAGTGTCAGGATAAAGAATGAGCCTTCTCCATTTGGCCTCTTAACTTTCTTTTTACGCTTTACTCCTTTACTTTCGTGAATAATGAAACGGTGGAAACTCACTCCACTGAAGACATCCATTAGCCTACATATATAAATTTATTTGTTAAGCTCAAAGATTTGGTTTTAAACAATTTCTAATAAATGTACAATAATAAAGTGTGATTATACTAGTTATATTCAAATACACGTCCTATTCTTATGCCCCATATAGACCAAAACCCGACAGGTGGACAAATTTAAACTTGTTAAATTAAAACAAATATAAATGTGCATAATAAATAATAATACTAACAATAATAGCATTATACAAATGCAAATTGTCATGAATGAACTCAACCAACCCCCCCCCCCCCCCGAGGTGAAGAAGGCATTGAGGTAGTTTAATAATTTTATTTTTTCATATGTAAAGATTCTGTATTAAGCAATGTGCAAGCATTTTGACCCACATAGGCACATAACTAAAGCATTTTGCCCTGGTCTTTAAACCAGCTTTTAATGTGTCAATGGCACAGTCAATTTCAGTTGTCTCAAAAAAAGCAACATTTCAATGTGCCTTAACACGCCTCCTTTTCAGATCAGCACACCCATGAGTTCTGATCAGTTTCAGATCAGCACACCACAAAGAGGTGCAAATTTGCTGTTTAAACAACATGGCACAAAATGTAAAAATGACAGTTGCACTGGTCTGAAAATAGCAACAATTCACACCAACTTGTCTTACGGCTTATTGCGCCCAGTGTATGATAGGGCCCTAAAATATTGATCAGCTGTATTCATACTTGCATGAGAGGTAGCAGTGACCATAACAATACATTTTAGTCATGTTCTTTGGGCATCTTTGCCCACTGCAACACTCATCCTGATCTTCTGTTTTATTCCTTGTTTATTCCTCATAAGGCTTTAACCTCATCCACAGCACAGTATACTATGGTAAACAAATCGGTCCAAAAATACAGAAAAAAATATATAAAATACTGGTTCCTCATACTCGGTGTTTAATTTTGTCAATGAAAAAAAGGGTGAATAATGTTCGTAGCCTATAGCTTGACACAAACAGAAACTTGACTAGTCCTCTGTGCTAGTAACGTGACTGAAAGTTATGTGGGCTCTAGTCCGCTTTTTTATTGAATGAGCAGCGCATTATTAGTGATGAAAAAAGACGAGACTACATGTAGTTAAAAGGATAAAAGCCTTTACATTTTGTTATAATCTGCCCCATTGCCCTGTAGTAAATGAGTGATTTAGACTGTACACATTGTCTAGTTAAGCCTTGTTCACGCTACATAATTTAATACATCGGCTAATCGCTGTGCCATTTAAACACATGACTTTATTTTGTGTCTTTAAACTGCTGTGGTGTTCACAGTGAGCAAATGATCCACAAGAGGACTGACACACACACACTACACAATATAACAACAACTCTGTCCAGCCCACAAAATGTTGAGAATGGCGCAGTCCGAAAGAACTGAACTCTATTGGCTGCTTGTGTGATGATGATGACAACGACATCACTGACGCACAGCATTTAAAAGTGTCATCAATTAACTGATCTGTCAGCGCTCGTATATCGGCACGGATCAGATAGAGGTGGTATTAATATGCTCTCTGTATGTCTGTGTAAATGCAGGGTGAAGCCAGTGCATCGATGACCGTTCTGCCCAATCATAGGCATTTCTGTTGAGCTCCTAAACACAGGCTGTTTCTCAATTTCAAGATTGCAGAGAACGGACTTGTGTTCTTGTGGAGACCGGTCTTGCCAGGTCACATCAGAAGAACGAACTCAGGAGACTGTGAGGACAAAGAATGCGTCCTCTGAGAAATGAGATGCTGCGTTCTTCCCGATGGTCACATGACCCTGACACGTCTTTAACCGAAGATTATTTAAACATTACAGCATCCATAGAACAATTAATTATTTTTTTCCCGTTTCACAATATACACTGTGCATAAAGACTACAAATATACGCTGCACAATACAAATAAAACAGTTTTTAATATGAATTTACAAATAAATAACTCTAATGTGTTTATGCCTTTAAGATGTTCATGCTAGTGTTTACTGTCACCGGTTAATTTATGGAAACACCTGAGGTAAATAAGCATATGTCTGAACTTTAATAATAAATCTATATAAAATGTTGCGCTTCCCACCTCCAGTCGCAATTAATTCGGGGACTTTCAGAGCATGTTCGGTGTGCAAGTCTGCATCGGTGCATCCTCCATACCAAGAACACATCCAGGAGCTTTCATGTATCCTCTGTTTTTGCGGTCTTGATTATTGGAACTGAACTTTGGCAGGTGATGATGACGTTACACGAGGATGCAAGACCGCTGAATAACGCATATTGAGAAACATCCACAATGGCCATTCAGCTTATGACTTGCTCTCTCATTGGCTGCACCTCGTCACTACATCTGACTCCATGTGGGGTCAAGTCAGCCGACTGGTCTGGAATATTTAGCATGCTCTTTTTGAAATGTCATTCAGTAATTTACGCACAATGACCGTTAAGCGCCAAGCACCTGCAGATTTTCCCCAAATCTGTTGGCGAGCTCGTTAACTTGCAAATTGAGCTCAATTCGGGCTTAAAATCTGTAGTGTGAGCAGCAGACCTGTCAAGCTTCTGTTTGTCAAGCCATTTTTGTTGATGAAGTGAAAATTGCTCACCATAAATGGCAGCTTCAGCTTTCAGGGCCTCCAAATCAATTGCAAGCAATCAATAATTGTATGAATTTGACTTCATCAGTCAAGGCCATGTCAGATTTTGACAGTGCAGATACAAAAGATTGGTTTGAAGCAACTTTACAGACCTGATTTTAGCAAAACCTTCCACGTTGGCAAGTTATTTTGTGAAACTGTAGAAATGCTCAACACGGCAAGAATTCAGTGTAGACTTGCTTTGGTTTTTTGCATATCCCTTCTGACGACATTTGGATATTTTACATTCTGACATAGGCATTTGGGCAAGTGATATCTGGATTTGAATGAATGTGTAGAGTAGAGTGTGTTACTGTAGATCTTATAGGTACGTTTCATACCAAAGCATCATGTGATCTCTTTAACAGCTAAAGAATATGGCAGATCTTTTCCGATCTGAAGTGGCTCACTGGTGATTTGTATTGACAGGTACGCAGCCAACATTGAGAAGATCGACTATGAAGATGAGAAAGTTCTGATCCACTACAGACAGTGGAGTCACCGCTATGACGAGTGGTTCGACTGGAGCAGTCCGTACCTCAGACCTGTGGAGCGAATCCAGCTGAGGAAACAAGGGCTGAATGAACGACAGTGTGCTTCAGTGAGTACTTCCCTTGAGACCGTGCTGACTCATTTAGAGTCTGCATGGCCAAAGTCACACTCTGACTCATAAAAGCTGCAAGATTACATTTAGATTTGTTTCTTGTCCCAGGGTTTTCAGGTCAACCAGAAAGTGCTAGCCAGCTGGTCTGACTGTCGCTACTACCCTGCTAAGATCCTGTCTCGAGACAAAGATGGTGCGTATTCATGACCTTCACAGTGCCAAGTCTGGTTCTAGATAGTCCAGGTGCTGGATTTGTTTGTTCTTACAGAAAACTGATAGCTTTTATTATTTTTTTTTAAGTTTTATTTTATTCATTCATTTTAAATATACAGCATATACTGTAAATTTTTCAGAAAATATGTTTATAAAGCAATAATCATTTCTATTCAAGTTGGCCTGAAAAAAATGCATCACAGATTTCACAAAGAGAACAGCTGATACAAAGTGTAGCAAAATTTCAAACTTTTGACTGATATTTGTTTTACTTATATTTTATATAGTATTATTATACCATTATACTTGCTAGGTTGATTTTCGATATAATTGTATTAATATTATAATTAGTTGTAGTAATATTAATATAAAATAAAATGATGTATACTACAATGTATTTGACATATTTCATATCACCGAGAGGCCCTGATTCTGAAATTCACAAAGTGATTTTGTTATAACTTTACTTTCTCAAGAGTCAAGTCTCTTTAAGCAGCTAATACTGCTGGTGCACAGCTTAACTGTCGGCCCAGATATGCAACCACAGCTGTGCACTCAGACCAGGAAAACAATAAAAAATTAAAAATAAATAAAACAATAACCTATTCTGGGATTACAAAACAATATTATGAGCCGAACTTGCCTGTCCAAAATCAAACGAACAAACTGCTCTGCCTAAACGCGCATGAACGCCTGATTCTCCTTACTAATTACCAGTCCGCGTGCCTCTCAATAAGGCGAGCCCTCATGTTACAACCGGCTCAAAATTGTAACATAAAAGAGACAATGTAGACCAGGCAAATCGTAAAGAGAAATGATATTTTAACAAAAGACATAATTAACAGATTATATTTAAAGCAACCAAAGTCAGTAAAAAATGGGAGTCAATGTGAAGAGGGACTGCATGGTAGTGAACTGAGCTCATGATCCAAAACGAAGTAAAATAATCAAAGCAACAAACAGGAAGGTCCGTCTAATCGAGCTCTTGTCTCACGTCAAATGTTGAACTCTATATAGGCACCACATAATGGGTCTCAGGTGCGATGACCCACCCACAAATCAGGAACCATTCAAATCACAAAAGCACTACCAAAACAACTAGGTCCAACAGAGGGCCCTAACAGATTTATTACAGTTTTTATTAGCTTTCTATCTGTTAATGGTCATAATTCTGATCATTCTCAGAAAATTATATTTTACGCACACACCTTTCAAGTAGTTTTGAGCTGTGCATTGTGCTGTTTTAGATTTTTACACAGTGAAGTTTTTTGATGGGATCATCAAGACGGTGAAGGGGATTAAAGTCAAGCCATTCCGTAAACAGGTAAAAAGTGATTGCCTCATCTGTAATAACCAGGCCATTCATTAAAACAACTAAACATTTAATGAGTGTTTCGATCTTCAGACCTCTGATGGAAGGAGCAATCAGCACGCTCGAAAGCGTGCTGATCAGAACGGCAAAGACTTTAAACCCAAGGAGAATGGAAACAGCCGACACGACGGCTCAAGACACAGCGCATCAGACCACGATGGAGAGAGCGAATCAGAGGCGGATGAAGACGCCACAGTGATGGATGAGTCCACGGATCTCCAGAACAGCGGAGAGAAGGAAAGCACAGAAATGAAGACGGTGAACAATTCAGAGGACAGTTCCGCTGAGCATGACAAAAACCAGCCCAGTGAAGACAAGACCGAAAACCTGGAGAACGGAGATGTAGAGATCAAAGTAGAAGAGGAGGAGCTGGAGATGAATGGAGGACAGGAGGAGGCTAAAGCACTTCATAATGGAATCGACAAGAACGATGAGCACAAGGAAGAAGCGTCAGATGAAAGTCCCAGTCTGCCCAGGAGGACACGGAGCAGGACGGCAGATGGTGAGTTTGGTTTAGAGGAACATGCTGGTGTTAGATCTGAATATTTGATTTGATTATGATTCAGATCCAACAGTTTCAACCTCTCTCACATGCCAACTGATAGCAGTTGATAAGTAGCAAGTAGAGAGAGCTAAATGCTAAATGGGAGGTTTTGTAATGATCGATAAGATATTTTTTAAAGAAACACTCCACATTATTATTATTATTATCATCAATATTAATAATAATAATAATAATAATAATAATAATACTATTTTGGAAACACTCTTTTTACCACTCCCCTAGAGTTTAACAGTTGAGTTTTACCATTTTTTTAAATCTAGTCAGCCAATCTCCAGGTCTGTTCTGCACTTTTAGCTTATCTTATCATAAATCATTGTATCAGATTAGACCATTAGCATCTCTATTAGCCATTAGCAGAGTTTTGATAATCAACATGATTATATATACATACATATTAGTGCTGCACGATTAATCATATCGCAATCGCAATGTCAGCCTATGCGATTACATTACAGCGAATCTTGCGATTATATTAAATAAACGAATGCATTCGTGGACGTAACAAGAAAGAAAATGCACTGCCATTTTTGTAGTTTCCTTTTAATACGATTACAATGTAACGCAATTAAAAAAGAACTACACGACCCAGAAGCCATCAGGACTGGAAGGTGCTAATTAGTATTAAAAAAATTATTTGCAGCGGTGAGTCAGAAGTAATGACCATACCTGTCAACCCTCCTGTATTTCCTGGGATTCTCCCGTATTTTCAGTCGTTCTCTGACGGTTGTCAATAAACATTAAAGAGCCAATCCTCCCTATACGCAACCCATACCGCCAAACCACAAGGGGCCGCCCTTGCTCTTAAATCTGTTGGAATCTAAGTCTGTGCTTTCATTTTATATAGGCATAAAACACTCTGAAATAAACATAAAAACGGCGGGATTCCCATTCCTTTTCATTACAGGTGCCGTCGCTCCTCCTATACAATCCTCAAAACAGCCATAAAGTGGTGCGAAACTTTCAGCTGACGCGTCCGTAGTGATAAACAGACGCTGTTTCCCAAACGGATTCTGTACACACGATTAGAAGCATAGCGAAAGTGGATACTGGGTTTTGTGTGTGTTTGAACAGATATATACACATAATTAATAATAATAACATCTAAAGATGTCGATCTTGATGGGTTTTTTTTTTTTCAAACACAACTAATTTTGTCCTAAATGAGCATAAAACTTTAGGAAAGCAATGGAATGCTTTCATTATAACGATATATGTAAACTTCTGTTATTTACAACAGTGACACCTCTGTTATTTAATGTAATCAAACAAAAAAATCTAAATAAATGAGATTCATTCACTGCTCTTTATTCATAATGTGTAAGTTATACAGTGAGGAAAAGATTAATAAGATTTGATAACTTGATCCTATTTCTTTATAACAGCTAATTTTAATAAGCTAAACTGTTTGCCAACGTATACTATTGAATTTTCTTTTGTAAATAATAATATAACCAAAAGTGTGTGCGTGCGTGCGTGTATATATTAAGGCTTTTTCAGAAAAATCGTTATATCGCCATATATAGTGCATGGTTTCCGCTACATTCATTCTTCCATCGCGGGGTACCAAAATTCATCCCGCCACCCCGTGTCAACAAGCTTGGCTCCCCCTCTGGCCTCCCTAATTTTGGACTCGTATTTTTGTGTCAAAATGCCACATAGAAGTGAGATCAGCCATCGGCGTTAAATTGCGGAAATATGACTGGGGTTTCTCTCGCGCGCTCTCGGTGACGTGTGTACTCCCTCTTTATGCTTTCGCGCGCACTCGCTCTCTCTTGTCAGTGACGGTGCTGCGCGCATCAGTTCCCCGCATTCCTCAGAAGTTAACCCCCAAATTGACACAGGTAATAAAAAGGTTCAACTTCAGTCATGTTCATGTTGTGAAAAACTATTAAAATGTCCACTGTTGATTTTATTAGACTTTTGTTTTCAATAGCGATTTTAAACCTTTTAACATAGGAAGTACTCGGCTATGCAGAGGCTATTAATTAGAAATTGAGTATACATAGTTTTACGTTAGAAAAAGTCTTGAGTTGACAAACAGTCGGTACCGGAGAAAAGATGTAACACGTTGATCGAATTGAGTTTCCAGTCACGTTGAAAGTAATATTCTCTCGTTAAGTTTTGCCTTCATTCATTTTTGATGTCCGTAGTGACAAAGCCCAAGTCTTGAAGATTTGATCTACTTTATCTTCCCCATGGTGATAGATTGTGCATAATATTTTACTAGTTATTTTGCAAGATAGTTGTATTCAGATTAAAGTGTAATTTAAAGACTTAACTAGGTTATGTTAACTAGGTTAAGTTATTGTATGACTGGTTTAGTGTACAAAATGAAAAATATACAGTAAATAGTTCTTAAGTTGGCTCTTAATACTGACCTTAAAATTGTATTTTAAAAAATTAAAAACCGCTTTTATTCAAGAAATAAACTGTAAGAAATAAGACTTATTATGACCCCAGAAGAATTAGTTTTGTTTTACAGGAAATACTGTAAATTTTTTGGGTTTGTTAAAGATCACTTGGAAAACATTATTTTAAATTAATTGAAGGGGATGCAAGAGTTATAGATTTTGGTTATATGATTATAGTCTGAAGAATAATCATGGTTTCACGGTTATCAGGATTATTATGCATTTATTAAATTCAAAACACTGTTTAGAAAATCACAAGAAAACTGCATATATTTTAAAGTGTTGTTTATTGCTGCTCAGTGACCAAATACAGCACAAAATATTAATAAACAACAAACTATAGTCCATGTCTTTCTTTGGACTTAAAAATTACTGAAAAGGTTTTTGATTTAAAGTGAGTGATAAGTTTACAATCAAAATAAATGACAGAACAATTAATAAATAAATAAAAATAAGAATAAATAAAAAATAGTATTTGTCTAATGTTAATTTAAGCTATATATTAGCTAAGAATTTGAATGAACTGTTGTTATTATCTGCGTTCATACATGCATAATAATTTTAATAAATTGTAAAAATTCATCTAGCGTATTTTTTGTTCACATTGCAATGAAAGCCACGCACAACTCTCACCACTACAGCGGGAGAGAAATTCTACTGTGTGCGCGTGAAGGTCTACCTGCGAGCCATGCGCGCACGTCTCCCAATATGCGCACAGCTTCATTAGGAATAATGAATTTGCGTGCGCAAAAGACACGAGATGTGAACGGCCTGCTGCTGTAGTGAATCTAATCTATATGGTTAATCTAATTTGTGTGAGAAATAGCCTCGGTATAAGCTCGGAACTTTAAACTAGCACACAGTTGGCATAACTTTATTTAGTTGCAGCAGTTTTGTTCCGTGCAACAGAAACATGGCATTGAAAAATCTTTACGATTAATTAACCATAATGAATTTAAGCAAGGTTAATTGTACAATCAGCTAATCATTACATCTCTATTAACAGTATCAGGGCATTGTGCAAAAGGCCTTTTCACCAATCATATCCAAATCTTTTCGGCTGCCCGCGCCACTCGCTTAATGTCAGGTGACTCACGCTCTGTGCAGCCTTCAACTGCAGCTCGTGCTGTATTGAACAGCCGCACGTCACTTCATAACTATAGCAGCAGTTTTTCGACTGAACAAAATGTATTAAATCTTCACTTGATTAAAATATTCTTAAACATACATGGTAAGAGTATATTTTTATAAGGGGACATTAGTTTGGTTGTATTGTACCTTTGTAACTTGCAAAATAGTCTAAAGTAACCAACTTGAAAAAGAATCGGGATAAAAATCGTGATTTCCCCAGAAAAAATCGTGATATGACATTTTTTCCATATCGCCCACCCCTAACCGACAAAATATGATATGTTTAAATAGTGCATGCTGCATTTCTCTCTAATAAACAATAATACAAAGCCATACTTATAAAATATTGTTATATTTCATTTAATAATTGCAAGAAATATGAAATATGAAAATAAGTTTACAATAATGCAGATATTTATTTTGTAAAAATTATTTATTTTGAAACCATTTAAAGTTGAACAAACGCACACTTCAGCATTATTACTAATCTGTGTGTGCAATTTTCTTAAAAACCCATTAAGTTGACTTACAATACCATTTATAATCGAAATCGCATATCGCAATAATTATTGCCCTCAATAATCGCAAAATGACAATTTTCCCAAATCGTGCAGCCCTAATACATATACATTCATTCATTCATACATACAGGAGTTAGATCATAAAACTGAAATATCTGGTTAGTATTAAAAAGAACACCCCACATTATTATTATTATTATTATTATTATTATGCATATATAATTTTTTTGGAAATGGCTCATGTTTTAACTCCCCTAGAGTTTATCAGTTAAGTTTTAGCACTTTAGAATTTAATGGTAAAATGGAAAATTGTTTCAATGTTACCATAATTAGTTTCATGGTTTTAACTAATTAGACAAGCTTTTTGGTTACTAAAATGTATTTCAGCTATTAAAGTCCATAAAATAAAAATAGGAAAGTAAAAATATTATCCAGTGTGGCAAAGAGAGAAAATTACTAGTGGTGTTACTTGTTGGTAACTAAAAATAAACAATTGCTGTGGGATTTTCTAATGTTTTAGGCTCAAGCTTGGCAATTCAAGTTATTTGCTTGTGTCTCTCACAGAAAAAGAAGCAGAAATGGTCAATGGTCCAGAACTGAGGAAGAGACGAGCTTCATCAGGACAGACGCCACCGGCCAAAAGAAGCAGAGCCAATTCAAGCACAGGTTCACTCTCTCTCTCTTTCTCTCTGTCTCTCATTATATTTGTTAATTAACTGTTGTTCTTTATACTAATTGGAAAGTATCTGACTGGACAATGTGTCTCTGATCTCCTCACAGACAGAAACACTCAGACTCAAATCAAACCAGTTAAATCTGAGTCTGTCCCAGAAATCTTGGAAAATAAGGATGAAAAGACCAGTCCTGCAGGAAACGCGGCCCCTGCAGAAGAGGCAGGATCTACACCTGATCTTGGTAGAAACTTTACAAATATTTTATTATACATTTTCATATCAAGTTTAAGATGCCAAAATATAAAAACCAATCTCCATCCATAATACATTGTTTTATTATTTTAAAAAAAATTCTGTTTGTTTGTTTAATTATTTAATACAGGCTGTACTATTGCACATATTTTACACATTTTTAATATTTTTTTTCTTTTACAAAGTTTAGTTTTCAGCACCATTATTCTTGTATTCAGGTTCACATGATCCTATAAATTTAATTTATATATAATAATTGGATGTTCTAGAAGTGTTTCTGAGTATTAATGTTGAAAACAGTTCTCCAGCCTAATATTTTTTTTCAGTGTTGTTTAAATAGAAAACTAAAAAGAAAAAGAAAAATTAAGAAATATTATATTAGATTTTAAATCTTTACAGTCACTCAATCAATTTCATTCTTGCTAAATAAAAATATCTAATTTCTCGAATAAAAGATTTTTAAAATTATAATGTGAAAAAAAAACATGATAATGCTCTGTGAAACATCTACAAGACTGTTATTGTTTCCGTTAATTTTTTT
Organism: Danio albolineatus; assembly: GCA_903798035.1. Taxonomy (NCBI): domain Eukaryota; kingdom Metazoa; phylum Chordata; class Actinopteri; order Cypriniformes; family Danionidae; genus Danio; species Danio albolineatus. The sequence goes on from CAIGQQ010000835.1 coordinate 474,276, forward strand.
TAATTTATTTATTTATTTTTTGCCATAAGTAGCCACCTCTCTCTGAACATGCCCAAATCATATTAATAAAGAGCATTTGTTGTGCTAATGGACTAATTGCATTCACAGCTGCAGCACTCAAACGTCAAGTCCACCTCCCAACCACAAACAAGTACAGCAGAGAACCACGTAAGTGCATCAAATCTCAGAGTCACAAATACCTGACATACATTTTAAACTTAAGAACAAGTGAGTGAGCTTGACAAACCACCTGTAGAAGACACTCTTTCATCTCTCTGGTACTTAAACCTGTTTACCTTTCCCTTCCTCAGTTTACAGGGTCATCAAAAACCAGCCGCCCCCTATCTTGTCCATTGAGCTGGACCACAACCCCTTCAAATGCAAGATGGCAGGCTGCCTCAAGTCTTTCCGCAAGGCATCCCTCCTGCACTACCACATGAAGTACTATCATGCACAAAGTGACCCGAGCCCCCCTCGCTGCGTCCAGACACGCTCTTCAGACAAGCAGAGCCCCAGTCAGGAGACCCCCCGCAGACGCCGCACCGTCTCCGCTTCACACCGTCAGTGCACATTTTCTCCATCACAGTTTACTTCTGCTGTGTGCTTTGGGTGGGGTTGCTGGTGATCTATATTTTGACTTTATATAGGCTTCAGTACTTCAGAATACAGTTATTTTTGTTCTCTCCTTTTGTTTGAGGGCAGAAAGATGTTTGAAACTTCTGAGAGGACAGTACACTGCCGTATTGCTTTCTAATTGCTGAGGACAGAAACCAAATAGAACAATGTTTAGAACTTTAGCAGACGTGGTTGTGCTTATAGTCTTTAAAATCTCTCAGCGTGCTATCTTACAGTGGCGGATACATCTGTACCAGCTCATCTACTTGACCCACCAGTTTTGGGTTGCACAATATATCGTTTTAGCATCGATGTAGGAATCGTCACATCGCATAAAATATGCATTATGCATTTAATTTTTACATTTACATGCAAAACCATAAAGCATGCACTGTTCATTTCACTTTTCATCAATGCTTGTAGTTTGTTTATAACATTTTATGCTGATTCCCTCCATAACTCCAATTCTCACTGTTGCTTATTAGCATGCTTGTTATTGAGATATTGGCTGCTTCTTAGTACTTTTAAACTACATAATTGGCATGATTGGCATGAACTACATAATTGGCATGATTGGCATGACTCCAACCCAATACATAAGCTACCTTAATATATTTCAATAAGGACCAAATTAGGAGTTTATTGAATCAAAATTCATAGGTAATGGTTTGCTATTAAAAAGAACTAAACCTTAAAATATGTTTAAGTTTTATTAGTAGTAGTGCTACTGTAGTATTCAATTCTATTAGTGTAGTGATATTCAATCATTTGGTGAAATTGTGTAGATACAGTATATTGCAAATATATATTTTTTTTATAGATCACAGAAAAATACTATTGCAATCTGCTATTTTTCCCAATTTGTTGCAGTCCTACACCAGTTTATTCATATTGCTAACATGGTATTGTTGTGCTGGATGTTTTTCTGTTGTTTGACTCTGAAGCATGTCAAACAAGGCAGAGTTCTGGGACACACCAAACGATTGTGTAATAGCCACACACCAATGGAAGTTTAAAGCCAAAACGAACTCCCCTAAAAAGTTTGATTTGGTGAGCTGTTTCGAACTGCCGAACAAGAACAAGCGAACAAACGAACAAGATCTTTGTTCTGGCCGGATTTGTTGTTTCAATTCTTTTTTTAATCTGGTTTGACATACACTGAGGCCTTAAGTTTGCAATTTTGTTTCTTGCTTGTATTAAATTTACTCACACTTCACTTGACCAGAGTGAACCACAAAAATAGAAAAGGGTCCATCGAAAAGCTTTAAGCTTGCTCAGTCATGCACTTCTTTGTGGGTTTGAAAATTGATTTATGTGCTGTTGAATGTTTGATGATCATGTTCGCTTATATGTGTCAGCAATGCTTCTGTTGCTTGGCTATGCCACTTCTGTTTTTTGTATTCAGAGGATTTGTCCCATTTCAGAAGATTCCTGATAGTGCACCCATACCAGTTGTTGGAAAATACTTATTTAATTTAGCTTATCTAATTAATTATTATTATTATTAATATTATTATTATTTGTTTAAATTTTTAATACATTAGCATTTAGGATCTATGTAAATAAGTTTAGAAAACAACTTTTAAAGACATAACTAAATATGTCTGGGAATGATTTTAGTTATATGAACACTTTGTAGAAAACAAATTGGTTCCTGTTTCAGAATAGGGTCTAACCAAGCACAGTAGGAACTGCCAGTGGAGTAATTGAATGCAATTGAATTGGGTGAATGCATGTCCAATGACAAAAAGCACAGTGTTTTAAAGTATTACAAGACATACACATATAGAAAGCTATTGTTAGCAGGAGCTATCTGTCATCTTTATCAGCCATGAGAATTTGTAGCACTACAAATTGCCTATTTGCTCTCGTTTTTGCTATTTAATTTGCATAGCTTAAATGTCTGCATTCCATCAAGAACCCTACAACACAACAACAACAACAACAACAACTATGATCACAGCATCCTTCATCTTCTGCTTTTGCCAGAGTTCCTAGTTATAATGCAAATGTAACAATGAAAATGGCCTGAGAATTTAGTTCTGCTTAGGATCTTCCTGGTCCAAAATCCCCTTTAATCATAAATGGCAGGTCTTTAGAGCAAATGGGTTTATGTTTAAAGGGCTAGTTCCACCAAAAATGAAAATTTAATTTAATTCCAAACCCCTGAGAGATTTGTTCATCTTCGAATGACAATTAAAGTTATTTTAGATGAAATCAGAGAGCTCCTTGATTCTCTAAAACCCTCAATGCGTGTTCAAAAATGTAAATTACCCCACTATTTACTCTACCTCATTTAGTTTCCTCCTCCTGTTGAAAACATATGAAAATAGTTTGAAGAATCGACGGTCACACTTTAAAATAATGGTTCGTAATATATTTACTAACATGAACAAATATTTATCCAACTTTGTTAATAATAGTTAATGTTATTTAAGTCAAATAATGTTAGTTCGAATTATCTAATGATGCATTAGCCGATGTTAACAAGCACAAATTTGAATTTTACTAATGCATCAGTTAATGTTGAACTATGATTATTAAATGCTTGACAAGATTATACACAATTAATGTCAGTGAATACTTTAACTAATGGACCGTTATTCTAAAGAGTTACTGAATCGACAAATCAACTTTCATAGTAGGAAAGAAAAATACATTGGAAGTCAGGGGGTCGCAGTTACCAGCCATTTTTAAAATCTCTTCTTTTATGTTGAACAGAGGAAACTCAACATGATAGTTCACCCATAAATGAAAATTCTGTCATTTATTCACCCTTCAGTTGTTCAAAAACCTTTTAAGAAATTAACACCATGTTGATCATTTACAGGTATAGATGATTTGTTTTTAAATTACATACTAAATGAATTAAAAACAAAACAAAACAAATCAAAAGCCCAATACATGCCCTTAAAATAAACGTCCTCCCACAGATACTCCGTCTCCTCTGAGCGACAGCAAGTCAGGTCACTCTCTGTCGCCTCCTGCTGTGGGCATCATGCACCGGCAGCGCTCAGCCACCCTGGGAGCCGAGAGGAGCAAAGAGAACCAGGTCTTCAACCGCTCACTGCATGACGACAGAGACTGGGTTGCCAAGGAAACAGGTATGGGAGTGCATCGTGAGCATCGCACCCATTTCTGTGCACATGCTCCTGCTGATTTTTCTGTATATCTGAACAGACAGTAACCGAGATTTGACTTTTTGATCTACAGCGCTGAAGGAACGCGAGAGGCTGAGAGAGAAACGGCAGAGGGAGTTCTTCCGCATCAAGCTGAAGAAAAAGAAGAAGAAGAAAAGGAAGTCCAAGTCAGGTGAGGAGCTATTTTAGTGCACTGGTGTGTCTGTGTGTCTTTTTGCTCTTCGCTGTCTCTTCTGCTTGTTCCGCTACTGCTACAGGTTTTCTCTAAAGGGGTGCTAACAGTAAAATAAGTATGCAAAATTAACATAGAATTACATTCGAGCAACAGAATGTGATGTTGGGTTATAGGGATTTGGTTTGGAATAAATAAATGATCAATAGTAAGTTTTGCATTTAAACTGGGAACATTTAAATGTGAATTTGCAGGACTTTTTTAACTTTTTATTTTAAGATATACATTAGTCAGAATGACACATCCTATTAAGGTGTCTCTAGTAAATAAATTCACATGGCTTTTTGTGTAGATATTAGGGATGGGTAGCAAAACTCGGTACTTTATCATTATCGTCGCTAAAATATAAAAGACCAAAGTATCGATAAGCTCTGACATTAACGGTTCTGCTATCGGTACTGGAGATTTATTATTGAATAAACATTACTTACAGTAGCATGCTTTAACTGACCAACCTTCTAATTTGTGATATTTGATATTCGTCTGCACACAGCTCGTGAGCTTGTGCTTAATAAATAAATAGAGTGGCGGAGAGAACCAAACGGTCAAGATGTTGTATTTCTCGAGTGGCACCGACAATGCTTGTTGCAACAATCGCAACAACTTGTTGCAAGAAATCTGGCTAAGCATCTCTCAGTGCATTAACTGCAAAAAAGACAAATGAAAAGCTTTCTACTGCCTAGCTAATGGTACATTATCCACATCCTTATGCTAGCAGTCAATCACATTAGGTCTATTTAAATAAATATAATATTAATAGTATATATATATATATATATATATATATATATGTGTGTGTATATATATGTGTGTGTGTGTGCATATGAAATGTATATAAATGTATAATATAGAAATATAATAAATAAATAAAATAATAATAAAAAGTAATTACATATAAAATTGTACTGTAAATTGTGATAAATGTATGATTATAGTTTGCTTAAGAAAAACTAAATATTTAAAACAATGTTCTGCATAATTACTTGCAATCTATTTACGACACACACAAGCATGCACACATATTTACATAGATTACATTACATACATAACATTTCTATTCTTTTAATTCCTGAAAGCATTCTTACTTATGATAACTGTATTAATAATACATTCATAAATTAACAGATTTGTAAAGCCTTAGAAACCTGCTTATTTCATGCAGCTGCCATTTTAAAAATGAAAACCAGGCTGTGGTGGGAAGAAAACTGGAAGTAGAGATCAAACACTGTAAGCATTGCAACATCATGCCATGGACTACAAACCCCCAGCTGTTGCCACACTTTATCATCATTCAATTAAGTTTACTTTAAAAAACTCAAAACATATTAGCTATCAAACAAAATCACAATTTCTTTAAGAGTAATAAGCTCAAGTGTACTGCTAGGCTTCAGTTTATGGCACCAGATAAACACTGCGGGGGCTTCTCTGCTTCATCCTATGTAACCTGGTGAGTGATAAAACAATGCAGTCCTGTGTAAAATGTTTGGATCGCACCCTTGTATTGTCTGTAATAGTGTTGTTATGAGACCTGATTGCGATCTAATTTTTCCAGGTCCATTTTTTTTCAATTACTTTCTCTATTGCTTGTGGAGTCACATGAACCTGCTCTGTTAAGGCTGATTTAAACTTCTGTGGTGAGCGCACTGGTATGGTCAGGTGTTGTTTTTGCGCAATTGCATACCTGCACACCTCTCAAGGAAATGTAACTACACGTTGCACATTTGCACTACGTTGACAGTGATTGGAAGCTGTTTATTGTCTACTTTTAAGATGAAAAACATTTGAAAATAATTAATTTTGTTTCCAAAAGTGCAAGTTATTTCTTTTCACTTTTTATAGGGAAAAAGTGACTGTTTCTTTTAGGCGATGTGTGTTTTAATTTCAATTTTTCAATGTTAATGATCAATAAATAATCATAGATAGTAGATATCTAGTAGAATTAATCGAGATTTAATCTCGATTTAGATCACCCAGCTTTAACATATGTATAACTGTATTTAAAGCTAAAACTTAATTGGTCATTTATTTAAATTTTTTTAATCATAAATGAATGAGCTGTCTTTTGGTTAATTTAAATTGCATTTTTAATCATCTAAATAGCATTTTACTTGGATAGGAAAAAATGGTTTCAAATAATTTTTTTGGGTCCATTTCTCAGTCAAGTGGATCAAAATAAAAGTATTTTCACCTATATTATCATGGGGCAACAATAGATCTGCTCAATTGTAAAAGCCACCCTCTTCCACGTGCCACTCATGAATTAGCTTTAAAATAAAAAAAAACCTCAGCTTACACAATATTTGCTTAATTCAATTCTTGCATAAACTTTAAATGCAAAAGTTCCCAGTTTTTAAAGCATTGTTAAAATCAAAGTACAGTTTGTCTCTGTGTCACTGCTCTCTGAAGTTATTAATAGACAGTAAGAGTACAGAGCCACCCACTAAAGCAGCGTTTGTGCTGCCAGTCGCTCTGGACAGTGAATCAGTTCTGCAGCCGCCGCCTCCTCGTCGTTGAGGAACAGCCTGCTCTGTGTTTATAACCCTTGTATGGCGTCTGCTCTTCCTCCTCTGACAGACTCTCACAGCACTGAGGAGAGCATTAGCCCAAAGCCTCTCCCCTGCAATCTGAATTCGGCCCACAAATTGCCCCTCTCCCTCACACACCGATCCTACATGGGACACGGCCCCGAAAAGATGCTCAGCCAGGGTGGGTATTCCTGAACACAGCTCCTCCAGTTCACTGCTGCCTGCTTTGTCTTCTTTTTCTGCCTCGTTGTCTGTCATTATCTTGCCTAGTTGACTGTCTTTTTTTCTGTCAGGGTTTCTTTGGGTTTCTTAAAAAAACAACTCTGAATTTTAAAATAATTAAATTAAGGATTGATTCAGTTTGAGACTGAACATTTCACGATGATTTACTCATCTTCTTGTCATCCATTAGTTTATTTCCCTCTTTAGTTATATACTAAAGATTTTTAATGAACTTTAATGAACGCTCAATGGCTTGAACTTCCAAACTTCAATGGGCTCTAAATGATCTCAGACAGGAAATAAAGGTGAAACAATCAGTACATGCAGTTAGACCAAATTGTACATTAGTAAATGCTCAATTGGTCACTCTAGGACTAGGTTGAGTCATTTGTATCTATTGAAGAACGATTACAGTCAAAACCTATTTTGTTAAAATGTGACATTTTATAGACTACTAGACTAGGATTTTATACTAAGAGCACTTTGGATAATTATTTGGTTATCTATCCAACTGAAAATTATTTAAAGTCCACATGAAGTTAAATTGACTGTTTTGTAGATGCTAGTATCAGTATTATAGTATATCAGCTAGTGTCTTTGCATTTGCATTTAGAAGGTATAAACATCCAAATACTGCAGTTCGACACTTCCCCCTAAATGGATTATTTTTGACGTCACCTCATACTTCAGTTTCTTATCAAATCTGAGCTATCAAATCCTCCCTAGTATCTGACAAGTCCTGCCCTCTTCAAGACACTTATGCGCTTGAGCTGTGATAAAAACAAAATGCTAATTGCTGTTTTTTTAAAACGGGAGGACTTATGCTGTCCCTTGTCCTAATGTTTCTGGTGAAACTGTCACACATCAATCCAAAAAAGCACATTTCAAGGCATCTTTAAGGTTTTAATGTAAATTTAAGTGTTTGTCGATGTCTTATTGAATCATCAAGTTATGTAAACTGCATTTATCTTTACTGATCTTGCAATGAAATAGCCATAAGTTGCTGATGTGGCAATAAACAAACAAAAATAAAAAAGAGGATACTTTTAACCACAGAAGCTTGCATCTCAAAGCTCTAATTCCAAATTAAAACCCTTAAAAAGCCTTAATTTTGAGTTAAAAAAAGGAAGAAATGAACATCTTGAATGAAAAGAGGGCGAGTAACCTATTCAAAAATGCTTGTCCTGCAAGTGAAATAATCTTAAGTCTTAAATTTACTCAAGTGTTCTGTTTTATGTCCTAAATAGTTTTCATATCCATGTAACTTTACTAGGTTTTGTAGGTTTTTTTTTTCCCCACTAGTATAATTTACTGTATTACCATCTGACAAGGCCCAACAAGGTTACATTCATGGTGATCTTAGTCTTAAATTTGACTTTGTTAATCCTGGAGAAACTCTGTTCTAGATGTTTAGTCATTACTGCTGTGTAGATCATTCTCTAGTGTTAAATTAGTGTGTATTTGTGCATGTTTGTTTAGTGTAGCTGATTGTTTGACTACCTGCTTGTTAAGTATGATGTCGCGCATCACAGTTTCTGGGTCGAAACAATCGGTCAAAAACCAAAAGTGAACAACGAACATTACTACATGTAGTTCTGTTTGAGGTAAAACTATTGAAAATCAAGATCATAATGTTTTTGCATTATTCTAGTGTTTATAAATGGTTAAAATTTTCCTAGTATGCAGTAAGTCCAGAGACTTACGAGAGACCATGATTTTGTTGAAGATTCGCTTTAAAGAAGCAAATTACCACACGTTGTCATGCTTAAGGTGAATAATTAAGATCTTGCACACTTTATATTACATACTTTGTGCATCATAAAGGTTTTTGTGTTGCGAGAACAAATCAATTAGTTTCTCAGACGCCATTTTGTATCTTGCATTTCGCTTGTACGGTGGCCCTGAATTGTCAAAACAACTCTCAAAACACCTTTTCTGATACAAATAAATAAACCAGATTTTTTTCTTTCTTTTTCTCTTTTTTTATGATGGATGAATGTTTCGGAGGCAGTGTGTCAATAAGAATGAAACAATGTAGGTCGAAAAGATATATTTTTAATGTGCAAGTTACATACAAAATTTTTAGATTCAGTGTGCAATAACGATTAATCTGGGCAAGTTAATAGGTTGAAAAAAAATTTTTTGGGAGTCTTCAATCAAAGAAAATTTGCTTTAATGTTTGGAGTAGCCGTCCTTCTGTTGACATCAACATTCATTCTTCTGATGACATCAACCTGAGGGTGTCCATAGGAACTGCAATATTAATACTCTTTCTTACCATTAGTTTGCTATGAGGGAATGATGCGAAAAAGAAAGCCCCTTCATTTCATTGGAAAATACACCAACATACTAAAATAAAAGTTCCAGCAACTTCCAGTTTACGCTGACTTGATGTGTGCTATGACTAGTCAGTGGTCATAAAAATTATTGAGATTGAGTTTCCTCAATTCATAAGAGTAGTGCTTGGACGTGGACTTAACAAGCAGGATATAAAAACAGTTAAAATGTCCTGCTGAGAGTGATGTGGCGTTGTGTCCTCCAGGTGAAGACAGCAGCAGTGATTTGTCGTCGGACAGTCCAGTATGGAGTGAAGACGAGTCTGACGCTGAGCTGGATCTGAACGTCCCGCTCTCAGAGCAGGGGGTAGAAACCGTCACTCACAGCTCTGAGATTGTACGCTGTATTTGTGAAGTGCAGGAGGAGAACGACTTCATGATACAGGTCAACTACCATTCTCTCAATCTTCTCCTGACTTTCTCTTTTTTCATTTGCTATCTTTTAAATTTCATTTTGAACACCTTTAGATTGATTTGTTTTGTTTCAAAACTGCGATTACAATTGTTACAATGTTTCTTTTATTCTTGGTGCGGTTTGCTTTTACACTGCAAAGTTTTACAGTTAGGAATGATATATCTACTCATTCTCTCTTCTTAAAGCCACATTACATGTACATAATATACTGTGATGTAACATGGTTTGTTAGTTCGTTTGGTCGTATTTCTTTCTCACTACAACCGAACCACTCTTGAGTTTGTTTCAACTGAGCAGAGACCTGATTGTTTTGGCGTGGATCAGAGCGCGATTGCAGGTTTACACATATGTCCAAACGAACTGAGCTAATAGAGCAAATGCACCATGTTCTAAAACCAACAAGTGTAAAAGCACCCTTATAATTCGCTTTGGAGAAAAACATCAGCTAAATGAGTATTATAAAAGTACAAATCGCATTGTATTTATCATTTACACACAGCATGTTAAATGATTTTTAAGTGATTGACCACAACTTGCTGTCAGATCGATCAAACCAAGTGATTTAAATAATAGCAGCAAAGTATATATATTTTAATGACAAGTATTTAGTATTTGGGGATACATTGTGATCCTTAAAGTCTTGATACATCATCAAAGGATTATTATTCTATGTGTTCCTGACAAGATATTGTATTATAAAAACCATTGCTAAACTCCTTTTTAAAAATCAAGTAATGTGCCATGATTTTTTTTTATTTCTTATATTTAATTTAGTGAAGCATTAAATGAATGATCAGGGATTTTTGTCTGCGAGACTAAAGGATGTTTTGCTCTTTGCAGTGTGACGAGTGTTTGTGCTGGCAGCATGGAACATGTATGGGTCTCTATGAGGACAGTGTGCCGGACAGTTACAGCTGCTACATCTGCCGAGACCCTCCAGGTGAGAGACTCGGACCATTTCACTTTAGCATACATGATCTCTTTCCACCTTTTTTCCGCATGAGACCGCTACGTTTTACATCATGAGTTATGCTTTTTCTATGAGGAACTTCCATTCAAAACGACTGAAATCAATTCAGATAATCCATATATAAAGTGCAAACTGAGTGAGAAGTACATTTGGTTTTGTGGTTTATTTTTATTTGTCATGAAAGTATTTTAATGTAACGTTAATGTCACAAGTATATCTGGCCAAAGTGCTGTCGAGTTCACTGTGTTTTGTTACTCCATATTATTTTCTCATAGTCTTCCCTGCAGTAGTGTAATATTCAACACATCCATAATATTGCTGTGGAAAGTAGGGCTGGACATTATATATAGTTTCAGCATCGATATCACAAAGTGCACATCCACAATAGTCACATCAATTGAGTCACAGTTGAAAACACCATATATTTACCAAAAAATTATAATTTATCAAATCGCCTTACAGCAAGAAGGCTGCTGGTTCGAGCCTCGGCTGGGTCAGTTGGCATTTCTGTGTGGAGTTTGCATGTTCTCCTCATGGTTGCGTGGGTTTCCTCCAGGTGCTCCGATTTCCCCCACAAGTCCAAAGACATGTGGTATAGGTGAATTGGGTAAGCTAAATTGTCTGTAGTGTATGTGTGTGAATGAGTGTGTATGGATGTTTCCCAGAGATGGGTTGCAGCTGGAAGGGCGTCCACTGCGTAAAACAAATGCTGGATAAGTTGGTGGTTCATTCCGCTGTGGCGACCCCAGATTAATTAAGGGACTAAGCCGACAAGAAAATGAATGAATGTGTTGTGCATCTGTTGCCTGTGACAGTATAAGCATTTCAAGGTACTTTAAAGGGTCATGAAACACCAAAACACATTTGTATGTGTTCAAACGAATTTTTGAAGCTGTGTCACGCTGATGAGATCCGTGTATTTCAGCGTGGAGAGTGGGCGTCTGTACCAGCCAGTGCATCGTGACGTCTCTGAGTGTGCAGCATTAATTCATGAGAAAGACTTGGGTCTAACCAATCAGTGCGCTCTTGTGTATGCGGTGCAACTTCATTAATATGCACGATAGCTTCAAGACCATTTACCTGCTACAGTGTTCGTGGCCCTTTAGTGTTCAGGCACCAAAATTATAATGTGTGTAGCTTTATGAAAGATTAATTGTATTTATGTATGTATGCATGTGTGTGTGTGTTATTTTACATTTAACTATTCAATTTGTGTAGCTGAATACTGCTAGACTCCCAGAAAACACTTTTTTTTCTTCTTTTTTTTTTTTCTATCTTTGCTCTAGTGTTTTTGTCAGTGCTTGTTGTTTGTTTTATTATATTTTATGCTGAAGCACTCTACAAAATCATCCTAATCAAATGTGAAATTATGATTTTTTTTTACTTAATAGAGCTATTCACCTCATCTGGTAAAATTATACTCCATATCAAAATATTTATCGAAGAAAAAAAAAAATTGCAATACCACTTTTTTCCAATATGGTGTAGCCCTAGTAGAAAGACTCGTCTTGAGTTGTTTGGGTTATTCAAGGTCTGCTGAAAGTTGTTAATTCTAATGTTTCCTTTTTTATTGGATGGATGAACTGTGAGGGGAATAATGTCATTGTAGCCACCGTTATAAAATAATTTACAGGTTTTTAACAGTTTAATAAAAGTTACTTCCATAATTCAAGCAAATCACCATGGGGCATAGAAAAAAGTGGGATATTAGCGTGTCTGGATTGTTTATATAACCCTGTCTGTAGATCTTGTTCAGTGTTGTGATGATGTAGAAGTGTGTGTGTGTGTGTGTGTCTGTGTGCAGCTCAGAGGCAGAGTCAGAGGTACTGGTATGATAAGGATTGGCTGAGCAGTGGACACATGTACGGCTTGTCTTTCTTGGACGAGAACTACTCTCACCAGAACAGTAAGAAGGTGACGGCAGCACATCAGCTTCTAGGAGACGTTCACCGAGTGTTCGAGGTCCTCAATGGCCTTCAGCTCAAGATGAGCATCCTACAGTGAGTTACTCCGTTCTAATGCTCTCAGTAAGGCTTTTCACACTTGAACTATTTCACCCTGGGCTTTCAGAATATTGGGTTATCATTCTCCACATTTTGCATTTTTGCAGTGTCAGTGTTGATGGTTGGACAAATGCAGCATACAATATTAACTACTAGGAATATTTTTTCCTTAATTGAATTTTTTGACTACAAATTAATGAAATGGAGAGGCAGCAGTACGGAAAATGGCAAAAACAACATATGAGGTTACTTACAAAGTGTGTGTGTATGTCTGGAAAGACATTTTTATGGATCATAACATTTGCAACAAAAAAAAAAGTACTGTCACTACAAGTTATTATATGGTACAATGTCAGGTTTATAATGATTGTCTAAAATAAAAATGTATTGCACTGTACATCATTTTAAACAATTTCAAGACAGGTTAAGACATATTTTGCAGAGAGAAGTTACATTTGGTCATATTTCTATAAATTAATTGCTTAAATCTAAGACTTAAGGTTTATAGCATACCAAGTATACTGACTGCTGTTCTGTTATTAGCACTCTAACTGTCATTTTAATTTTGTACTTTAAACTGTTCATAAATTGTTCAGTGTTAAGTCATTATGGCTTTATTTTTAAAGCATCAGTTCAGGCATATAAACGTATTAATTTGTAAAAGGAGACCCAATGTGCTTCATCCTATTTTCCAGTGCTCTTATGTAGACTTTGAGACTAGTGTGGCACAAAGGATTGCGTATTTATGCTACCAAGCTTGCTGTGGTCACACGCCTCATAACAGGTTTCATAACCTCGGGTAAAAAGTGGTGCTAACCCTGCTTTTAAATCAATAAATTTTCCTGTAGTGAGGTACCTGGGGTTAAATGCGGAGTTTAGATTGATGCTAACCCAGGGTTAAGTTAAACTGTTAACCTTTGTGTGCTGTTGGGGATGTTTTCATCCACTCTAGGGTGATTTTGAGTCTTAATTTAACCTCAGTGTTCTTTGTTTCATCAAATGGATTGGTTTTGGTGACATCTTATTTTAGTGTATTTTGACTATGTGCTTAAAGTGCTTGCATTTGGCTTTTAGAAATTCAAGTCCTTGAAAATTTGGAAAATTGGCTTGTTTTGCTTGAAAATAAAATCAGGTGCTGGAAAAAAGTGCTTAAGTTTAAGTTAGGTTGTGCCTGTATGAACTCTGCTTTGAAAATTTGTACAAAATTAAACTATACACTTTGGCCAAATTTATTACCCTTTTAAAGAAATTACAAAATTTACCAGGAACACCACCAACAATAAGCAATGCATGGATTTGGTGTCATGGCTTTGCAATCAAAAAATGTCAGTTTAATGGAAGTCAATGAGGTTGGAAAACAGCCATCAACATAAGAAAGGGGTAGTAAATTTGAACAGTACACAAGGGGTAAATAATTCAGTTATGAATCAAAGCTGCACCCTGTTTTAGGACACAGGCCCATCCGGACCTGAAGCTCTGGCGACAGCCCTGGAAACATGCAGACGGCCTTAGGAGGAAGATGGCAGGTGACTCTGGTATTGCTACTCCATTGCCACCCTCGCCTCCTGAAATGGGAGAGAATGAGTTTGAGACACTAAAGAGTGAAGCTCCGTCGCCTATGGAGACGCATTGCTCTTTCCAGGACTCCTACATTAGCAGTGAGCACTGCTATCAGAAACCCCGCACCTACTACCCGGCGGTAGAGAGAAGACTAGTGGTGGAGACACGGGGTGGCTCTGAGCTGGAGGACAGTCTCAGGAGCACTGAGGACCTGCTGGAGATGGCGGAGCAGAGGTACGGCACGCAGCTGGACCATGACCAACACAAGCTGGCCGATCGCTCCTTTAGTAAGGTAAGCCACAGGCAGTTTCTTACTTTTTTGTTAGACATAAGCTTTTTGGCCAGTACATGTTTAAAGGCTCACATTTTGTATTTTCTGTTAGTGCACAATGCACACAACTAATCACAGCTTAGGACTGTCAGTTATTAGATCATTATCTTGCCCGTTCACCAGTTTGAAATATATTTTCAGTTATTAATTATTTAAAAATCTACTTGTAAACAAGTTTATAATCTATTTTTTAACCAATTGATAATTTGTTTTTAATGCAGTTTGTAATCCACTTTCAAACCAGTATGAATCTGTTTTCAAACCAGTTAATAATCAAATTAATCACTGAAAAAAGTAGAGATGCACTGATCGACTGGCCGAGGAATTTATTTTAATTTTTTTTTTTTTTTTTGCATGAACAGCATGACTGTTAGCGGCGGTGCAGACAATGACGTCAATGAGATGTTCACAGTCACATGATAACATGTAGTCAGTTGGGCTTTTGTGAAATGAAATAAAAAGAGAAAAAGTTAATGTTATAAACAGTGGAAAATTGTTGTTTGGGGAAACTAACGTTTGTTTAAAAAATGAAATTGTATGCAAGGATAAATATACTTTTTATACTTTCTTATAAATATACTTTTTATATAATTATACTTTCATTTAAAAATTAAAGGATATTTTTATTTGCATATGCTGTCAATTATAGTTCTTGGAAAGAAAAACAGCAGCTCACACTTACCAAAATATTGGAAATTGCAAATGGTCAAGAAAATTTCAAAAGGAGCATAGTTTGGTATCTAATGGTAACAAATGGTATAGTTTGAGATCTGTTTTTAAACCAGTTTTCAGTATATTTTGAGATTGTTTTTAAACAAGTAATCTAATTTCGTAGCAATTCAAGGTGTTTTCAATTCAGATCTGTTATGATAGGTTGTTTTTTAATGGTTTAAGATATATTTTCAAACCAATGAATGATTGTTTAAGATCTGTTTAGCAAAACAATTAGAGTTGTCAAATAAGCTCCTGTTCTTGCTCAGGTTATTTTCAGATGTATTCAAAATATTTAGTATAATCTGTGAATAAGGACACCTTGTTGCACATAGAAGATCATCATCACTTTTTATGCATTTTAATCTCTCATAATATGAAAAACTGAACTAATTTGATTTGGAATGTTATGGTGAACAACACTGGTGACATTTGATGCGTCCCAATTGACCTACTTGTATTACATGATAAAAGTGTGTACTTTTGATTGTGAAACAGAAGTATTTCGTAATCCTTCTGCTTTAATGGACCGTTAATTCTAGTTTTCAATACTATTTAGGATGGATAGCATGCAAATTGGGATGCAGCATTTAAGTTGAAACAGCTTTGTTTGTTTGGGATTTGACATCAGTAACGCATGTCATTGTTTTGTTTTTTAGGAGCTGGAGAGCCGAATGAAACGACTAGTGTCCGCCGAGCAGGAAAAGAGCTGTGGGGTTGAAATCAAGGAAGAGGAGCCTGACCCTGTGACCCCTGATCCCAAGCCTGACCCTGACCTTGTGCTGCACCAGCAGTGGCAGCTTAACCTGCTGGAGCATATCGAAGCGGTGCAGGATGAGGTCACGCACAGAATGGACCTCATCGAGCGAGAACTAGACGGTGAGAGACAGTTTGTAATAAAAATTGTTGCCTCTTGTCACTCACCACAATACATGCATAAGATAATTTTTCTAGTTTCAATTCATTAAATCGAAAACACTGAACCTATGATAGTTGCGGGGAGTTTTGTCGGTCAGAAGAAACTCAACACCTGACAGCAATTTTAGCTTGAGAACAAAAAGATGCTTGGCTAATTCTTTTCTGAATTTGCCTTTCATGTGTGCCTTTTAAGACTGCTCGTCCCTGAATCACTGGAAAAATATTAAGCATTTACAAGCAGCAATCGGCGTTCTATCGCCATCACAGTTTACTCTCATGAACTGCCTTAATATTTCCAACTTCCTGACTAGTTCTGTTAATTTAAAGGACATGTCATAACCTACATAATATTTTACAGCACTGTGACGGGTTTAGGAATGTGGTGGGGGAATGTGTTAAAAACTACAATTTATTAGGTAATTTAATAGATAACACAAATAATACACGGTACAGCTACGGTTATTACGTTTCTGTGACGGTTGGGGGTGAGGGTAGACATTAATAAAATACAATAAATGGGAAATCTAATAAATAATACAAATATTTCTCATTAACTTCCGATCTAGCAACAACCGTGTTAGCACCTTTCAGCACTGATGGCTTCTGGGTCGTGTAGTTCTTTTGCTATTCCATTACATTGTAATGGTATTAAAAGGTAACCCCAAAATTGCGGTGCATTTTCTTTTTTTTTCTTTTTTTCTCATCTTCCTATTGGATGATTCCCACTCTGACCTGCTCCCATTAACTATTTTATGCTGTACCGTCCCAATCCCATGATTAAAAGAAAAGATGAATCCCATCCCGTGAGAATTCCATGGGAATCCTATGACAAGGCAAATTCCACCTGTTCGTGGATATAATGTGCTTGATGATGGCATTTTCATACTTTGTTAATGATTAATTCTCATCGCTAAATTATTTACTAACCAGTTCACTGCCTTCACTTTTAAAATATTCTCTGCCCATATCAAATGCAAGAATGCACCGTGATGCATGTTTAGGGAATGCTGAAGCAACAGGTACAACATTTGCGCAAGTACATCTGCTTGTTAAGTGTGATGTCACTGAAGCAGCTTCCGGGTCTAAGCGCTCTATCAAACTGTTTGGGGAGACCCAACAAATGGTCATAATAAACGTTTACAAAGCAATGTAATCCTTTCGAAAATCAAAATCACAATATATCGTTGAAGTCAGACTAATTAGCCCCCCTTGTTTATTTTTCCCCTCAATTTCTGTTTAACTGAGAGAATACTTTTTCCAACACATTTCTAAACATAATAGTTTTATTAACTCATTTCTAATCACTGATTTACTTTATCTTTGCCTTGATGACAGTATATAATATTTTCATAGATATTTTTCAAGACACTTCTATACAGCTTAAAGTGACATTTAAAGGCTTAACTAGGTTAATTAGGTTAACTAGGCAGATTAGGGTAATTAAGCAAGTCATTGTAGAACGATGGTTTGTTCTGTCGACTATTGGAAAAAAACTAGCTTAAATGGGCTAATAATTTTGAGCTTAAAATGGTCTTTAAAGAATTAAAAACAGTTTTTATTGTAGCCGAAATAAAACAAATACGACTTTCTCCAGAAGAAAAAATATTATCAGACATCATTTGGGAAATATTTTAAAAAGGAAAGAAAAAAAATCAAAGGGGGGCTAATAATTCTGACTTCAACTATATATATCCATGCCTAATATGAGATGGCCAGTAAGTAATAATTTTTTTTTATAAATTGTTAAAATATTGGTGTTGTCATGCAGCATGTCCAGAGACTGTTGTGTACACCATTATGTTATATAAAACGTACTTTATGCGAGATATTGACTTAATGTGAGATATGACTAAAAAGTGGTCATAAACCAATATTTTCTCAATTCAAATGAGTAGCAGCTTGGACCCGGAAACCGTTTTCCATACATCACGACTAGTGGAATGCATACAAGTTAATTCAAACAGGAGAATGGAGGGGGATTACCAACCTAATCCAAGTGGATGCTGCACACTTACAGTGGTGTGGAGAGACCCCCCTCATGATTGTGAAGCACTTTGGGTGTATGGCCATACACAATAAATGTGCTGTATAAATACACATTGCATTATATTACAACTCGCGGTGCAGTTTGAACGACAGTGATTCAGAATATTTTTTTTGTTTGTTTAATCAAGATACAGTTATGAATCTGTTCAACTGTATCATATGAAAAATAAATCTTTGCATTTTATGTAAAAATAACTGAATAACAATGAAAAGTTTTATTATATTGTAAAATAATTATATTTGATTTATGTTGTATTTTGACACTTCTGTAGCTATGTTTAAACTATATTGGTACACTTCAGTTTGTCACAATTCATGCTAATAACCACTGGCTTATTACCTGCCTATTATCAAGATATTAACTGTTCATTAGAAGTTAGTGTCAGTATGATCTTATTCTGCATCTCTGAACCCTACCCAATACTTTATAGCAACTTCTACCTAACCTAACTAACTTTTAATAAACAGCTAATTAGTAGATTATTAAGCTAGTAGTGTCAGTTAATGGATTGTTAATAACATGAATTGTGATCTTCTGTCTATTTAGTTAATGCTTAACAAATGATGAACTATTTGCTAATGCTTATTAAATGATTCATAGTTTGCAGTTGTTGTAAAGTGTTGTAAAACTGAAACATCTTAATTATTTTGATCTGTTTTAATCCCTGTGCAGTGCTGGAGAGTTGGCTGGACTACACAGGTGAGCTGGAGCCTCCAGATCCGCTGGCTCGACTGCCTCAGCTGAAACATCGCATCCGACAGCTGCTGACTGACCTGGGAACAGTCCAGCAGATCGCACTCTGCTCCTCGTCCTCTTGAGGGCGCCAGAGAACAGCTCAAACTCCATCGCCAATAGATACATGTGCCTGTTTGTTCGTTTTTTTTCCCTTTCTTTTTGAAAAAAATCAAGCAAGCTAATGTTTAGTGGCACATGTCTGTTGGAGTGATGAACATCGAAGCTAACGATATCTGATGCAAACAACGGTTTTTGTTTTATAACGCTTCATTGTAGCACTTAGCTGTCTGTCATAGACTTAGCAGGTATTTTGATATCGTTTCATTTTTTTATGTCATTTCTTCTGTGTTTTGACATGCTAAATAGTTATTTTGTGTTACTTCATATGTGATCTTTTGTTTTGGTGTCTTCGCTCTCGATAAAGAGCTTAAAAAGGAACTGAAGGGTATTTTGCTGTAGTAAAAAAACAAACAAATGTTAAATATGAGTATAACAATATACAAAATCTATATTTTAAATCTGAAAATACTTGCATTTTACTTCTATATTTGTACTAATGGCTATGAGAGTCATGTGATCTTGTAAATAACCCAACCGATTGCTTAAATACATGTTCTTTTTTATTTCTGATTTAATCTATTGCATTTACAGTTAAGACTTTCTGTAATCTTTGATCTGTTGTGAATACTGTAGTTGTGGGCTTTCTGCCTGTAGCCATCCCATTAGTTTTTCTTTTTTTTGACAATTGATGTTGCTTGCATTTCAAATCGGTGGACATTTTCCACAGGCGCATATTACATAAGCATAGAATGTTGTCACTTGCAGACCGAGTATGTATCTCTGTATGTCTGTTTTTGTTTCATAATTTCTGATTCTGTTTCTATTCACTTTTCTGTTGCTCTTGAGACTACGTATGTTTGAATTAAGACATTAGATGCCTTTTTAAGTTATTGTAATTGTAAATTTAAGTTATTGATTTTGCCGCCTTTTACTTTAGTCCATCAGTTTTCTTTTATACGCTGCGAGTATTGAATGATAAGAGAGAACGAGAGAAAAGCTGGGCTCTTTTTTTTTTATAGTGTTCTCACTCTGTGGTGTTAGGATTTAGTTTTTTTCATTAAGACTTTTACTGTTTAAACAAAAAATGTGCTTAATTTTACTTCAGGCAAATTTAAGTGTCACACAAACACAATACATTTGTTATAAGCCTGTGGATTAATATAATCCTGCCGATGGGTGTTTTTATTTGATTTGTTTTTGTATGTTTCTTTGTACAACTAATGAATGGTTGACCAATTGATATCCTCAGTATTGTGTATTATATTTTTACGTCTGCCCTGTTTCTTTTCAGTAATGGAAATCTACTTATGGATCATAAGTATTGCCGTCTTTTTTTACGTTAATTCTTTTTTTTTTTTTCATCGTTGCCATCTTTTATGTCAGGGGTCCCTGGAAATCTACAAGTTCTGAAAAATATTGACTTATAATCCAAATGCAATGAAATAAATGCAAATAATTCAACTCCAGCTTGTTTGGTTTTGCTTCAGACTGAATTCTCTTTAAGTGCATTCAAATAAATTCCTGTTTGTTCAAACTACTTATTTAAATTGAGCTGAAACAACACAGTGCTTCAGGCTTTTTGTGACAACGTAATTGTTTTATGTTCAGTTCATTTAAATTTGTAAAGACTAATAAATTAACTTCCTTCATGTTGTCCCAACTCAAATTAAATCTGTGAACCCAGGATTTCTTTACAGTGTAGATGGTAACTTTTTATTACAATTAATTTATTAACTTATTTTTGCTGCTGTTGTATTGCAAGGTAGTGACGCTATAATGTAGTTATAATTAACACTTCATATACAAACACAATTATCATTATTATTATTATTCATATGAAGCCAAGTTTAAATGCTGTGATTATTTTTTTTAGCCAATGATAAACGTGTTTTTTTAAATTATTTTTTTTATACTTAATTATATACGTAGTTTCAAAGAAGACTTAGAATGGGAAACATATGAATATCCATACCTAATTCGCCTTGTAAATCCAGAGAAACTGACAGTTGCCAAGTGGTAACTTTAATATTTGTCATAGATCCATATTTATAGGATAGATAGATAGACAGACAGACAGACAGAGATAGAGGGATTTATTCTTGTTATAAAGTGCTTAATGGGTAAATTGCATAATTTAAATAAAGCCAGAGTTAAACATATTGATTTTTATATACAATTACGCTGTTTTAACTGGATTGTTCAACTCCAAAATATTTACCATTATTTGCCTATATTTGTAAGTTTATGCCAACAAAACAACTGGTCAAACCAAACCAAGTTGTAATGCCTTTTAATGTAGACATTGCTTACCACATTTATTTCCTATTTAATCCTTAATGTTTCAAAATTCGCAACATTGTTTTAATGTTAAACACCGCATTTTCTATGCATATATAATTATTGTTGCCTAATTTACAATTCACTTGGTAGGCCTAGTTTTTTTTTTTTTTTTTTTTTTTTTGTAATCTTGATTATTTAGCACTGTCGCCTCACAGCAAGAAGGTCGCTGGTTCGAGTCCCGGCTGAGACAGTTAGTGTTTCTGTGCGGAGTTTGCATGTTCTCCCTGTGTCCACGTGGGTTTCCTCCGGGTGCTCCGGTTTCCCCCAAGTCCAAAGACGTGCAGTATAAGTGAATTGGATTAGCTACATCTATGGTGTATTGAGTGTGTGTGAGTGAATGAGTGTGTATGGGTGTTACCCAGTACTGGGTAGCAGCTGGAAGGGCATCCGCTGTGTAAAGAGCTTAGTCATTTTTTAATGTTTTATTTTCTTCTAATTGATACACTCTAAAAATATGTTTGCTTCTACTTCAAACTACTTATTTAAAATAAGCTTAATCAAAACAATTCTTAAGTGTTTTTGGGGACAACTTAATATGTTTACGTTTAATCCACTTACATTTGTAAAAATATGTAAACTTAATGGATTTGTCCTGGGACAACATGAAGGAATTGTGTGGTTTACAATCTATTTAACTAGTTTGACAACGTGAGATAAGACATATAGAACATTTGATTTTCTGGTTACGTTTTTAATTGTATTTTATTATTAGAACATTATCGGAACGTTTTATGTCTATAGCGTAAACAGTACCGCTGCAGAGTACGCAGGTGGCGTAGGGCCTCAACTCCGAGAGGGGGCACCATCTGGGTTGCTCAAAAACATTTTTTTTAACATTTATTAATTTAAATAAAACTAAATTCATTAGGGTAAATAAAACATATATTGATAATATGTCGTTAAATACATTTAAAAAATAGTTTTATGACGAACGCAAAAACAAACAAGTGACGTAACTTTTATAGACGCATAGACGCGAGGTGCGGCGCGGTCCGGTCCACTTATCTTTGCGGCTGCTAGCAGCATATAATCATAATTGATGAAAGTTGCAGCTCTGTTCCCGGGAAGAGAAAACAGCAGTCTGGAGCCGAGAAGAGAAAAAAAAGTGCAAAATGAATCACATGCATCACATTCAGCTAATTTACGTCCAATAATCTGGAAAACATATTTTTTTGTTGTTCAAGTAAATTATGAGGCTAAACTTCTCCACAACTGCACCAAATGTGCCTTATTTGTTGTCGTTTAGGTTCAGCTTCTTGCTTTGCTGCATTGCATTGTTTTTAAGCTATGACAGGACGTTCTATGACTTTTCACGTTTGCCCCTCTTTCCCATATTTCTGATAATTACACAAACTCAATTATTTTATTAACTTGTGCAATACTTTACACTTCTGTTTGTACAACAGCTACATACACAAGCACAGCACAATAATTTCACTGTATATGTTATTTATTTTATAGTTATATTATTTAATTACATAATAAATAATTTGCAGTTGTTTATTGTTTTGTCTATTTCCACACATTTCTTATTGCTGCTGTTGTTATCACTTGTATCACTGCAATTACAATAAAGTCTGTTTAGTCTTTACATCGGTGGATTGGTTTGTTTTAGGCCGTTTTTTCATTTTTGTATCACTATAACAAAACTGACTCATTCTGTGATTTCTGAAAGGCCATAAACCATTTTTATTGCATGAATTCATGATTATTTTCTTCTAAACGTTAACAAAGTTTTTGTTTGAAAAAAAATCCACATATTGGTAGTAGTTTAGACACATTATGAAGAAGAGTGCTTGACTAGCTCATTGTTTTAATGGTGTGTCATGAGTTTGTCTTTAAAAGACTAATTTCTTCTATTTTGTACATGGAGATAATAATTTTGATAATTTATATATATATATGCTTCAGTACATATATTTGTGTGGATTTGTTCTTCTGTGGGGGCACCACAGTAAAATTTCGCATAGGGCACCCTTTTGGCCAGCAGCGGCCCTGAGAGTAAGTTAAACGTCTGACCTCAGTTCAGTGTGAAGCAGTGCAGAATCTGTCTCTGGTTGTCAGTCAGTTCTCGTGAGCTCCTCCTTCGGCAGCACGAGGAATCAACCACAGCACCAGTCCGCCGAGCACCCAGTGTAGTACAGCACGCCGAACAACTCTCCTCTGCTCCTGTTCACTGCTCATCCAGCAAGCTTAGGTCTTCATCAACGGTGAGCCTTGAAATATTTTCATTTCCACCACCTGATGTTTGAATTTCTGTCTTCAAGTCATTGAGTTGATGAGTAGTTGTGCGCTGCGGCGAGCTAACAGCAGCTAGCGCGACACAACGGCTTCACTAACTAACATTACTCCCATTATACACAACTAAAGCTGTGTTGTCGTAAATACTCTTAGAATGAGGTAAACGTGTCATTATTGTCTCTTCTATCGTTACTACTTGAAGCATGGATTTGTTAAAGACCAATAACCGTCACCAGCTAGTCCTGTCATCGAGTCAGTACGTAATGCCTATGAAATCCTGTTAATTCGAGGACAGTTTGATTCATTCTTCAATTGTCGTGAGTGTTTATTTGTATTTGTTTTTTTAGTTGTTTGATTCATTCTTGGATTGTTGTGTTTATTTAGTGTGAATGTTTATTTGTTTTATTTTAATTATTTGAACGTGTCTACCATGTTCAAGTTGAACTTCCACAATGTGCGTCTAGATTTGGACTTTAGTCTCCTCCTAACTGCACAGTATTTATGTGTTGCTGAAACTATTCATTTATCTGTTTTAAAATGTGGTGTTAAAAAATTAAACTCTCATCCCATGTTATCCTCTTCCTGGAACAAAAAAGTTCTCAAATCAGTTCTAAACGGGCA
>CAIGQQ010000835.1:513297-563950 GCA_903798035.1 Danio albolineatus
ACTGTTTTGATTATATGATTACTGAAAGAGGTTTAATCACATTCTTCTACAGAATAAAACAAAGACAGACAGCCCAAGTTCTCATTAAAACTGCCATCTGAAGTGCCTTGAATGGGCATCCGCTACGTAAAACATATGCTGGATAAGTTGGCGGTTCATTCCGCAGTGGTAACCCCAGATTAATAAAGGGACTAAGCCAAAAAGAAAATGAATGAGTGAATCAATATTGAGTAGCTCCAAGTCATTAACTGCTCTGTTTCTCTAGACTCTAAAAGACTTCAAGTTCTCAAGACAAACACGTTCATTTCTAGACAGATGAACTCCATCTCCATAGGCTTTTAAGTCATCCGATAAAGCTAATGCTATTTCATAAACTGGTCTCTGACTCTCCATGTCAGTATGTTGAAAAATAAACCATTTTATTCCCAAACTGAAAAATAAGTAGCCTACCTGTATCTGGCTATTTATCTTCCAACATCCTAGACCGAAGCGACCGGTACTATGACTACGGATGTTCGTCATCAGCAAATGAGCAGAGGTTATTCATTGGTGTTCTGGGGCAATTGCAGATGTACAGACTCAAATGAGATGCTTTAAACATAGAATCAGTTTATGCATTACAAGAAAAAGAGGTCAAGAGCAAAACTAAAATATGCATACAATAATTCATTTCGCTTATTTGTTCTCATGGAACAAACAAAAAAAACAAATGTGTTGACCCGTATCCTACACAGTACAACTACAAAAAAAGCAAAGCAAAGCAAAGCCTGATTATTGCATCCAAATAAACTAAAGCAAACAAAACACGCTAACCGGCAGCATACCTATTAGCTGCACTAATCTGTCTGTTTTCTAATCAGCTCATGGGAGACCCGGAAATCTCACCCATCAACAGTGGCTTTGAGTTGATGGAAGTTCAACATGCTTTGGGCTCTTAGGCACGGATTTGAAGTGAAACAGGCCTGACTTAGTTTCAAATTAAATCAGCTCAATCAGAAAGAAATATTTACCCGTGCAGAAATATGAAATATTTATGATGCCTAAATATGAAAAATGACACAAGTATTTACTCACACTGATGTTATAAATATAAGACCCATGTTTATCTTTATGGTATGATGCAGGGCTGGAGGAAATCGAAAATCGAAATTGTGATTGAGCAAAAAGGTGAACTTGTCATGCACGTCAGGAAAGAGCAGTTCTGTGATCAGCAGTAAAACTCCTCTGAATGCTAGAGGTAAGGAAATTTCTCTTGCTGTATCTGAAGGGATAAATAGCGAGATAAGCAGCATTACAGCCAAACACTATAGGGATGTGCACAAATATTACTACTCAACTACTCAACGACTACTCAAACGCATCAGCATCAATCGAGCATGAAAACAGTGATCAATTGGCTCTAGGATTAAATCACTTTCTTTCTCATTGGTTATGATGGTATTTGGGCAGCAGTCTGATATTTGATTGGTTATAGGGCGTCTCACACCAGATGCACCACTCAGCCCCGTGAACCGGCACATACATGACAGTTGGAAGTATAGCACACAGACATGCATATTATTTAAAATGAAACTTCTAAAGTGCACAGCTTTATCTGGCAACAGTTCAATTCAAGTGTAAGTTGTGCAGCGCCACACTCGTCTACAACTCCACAACGAGTTTGATACGTTACCATCTTGCACATTAACACAAAAAAGGGATGATGCCGGTGCCACAACCTGTTAGATGAGCATAAGAGAATTCACACACAGATAGAAATGCGACACAGGCCGAGCAGTGAAGATGACGCAGCAAAATAGCAGATATGACAGCAAAAGACTTGCCTATTAGTTTTGTTAAAGGTGAAGGTTTCAAACATTTAATGAGTTACGTTGAGCCCCACTATAATGTCCCATCGCGATGCTGTAGTTTTACTATTGATTACAGAACTGAATTTACTTACAAAATGCGCATGAAAACAATCATGCATCCTTAAAAAGAAGGCCCGGATACAAAATCAGGCCATAACAAAGTTCGTTTTAGCAGTCTGAAACCGAAAAATCCAGATAGAGGGAACTGGTTTTATGGGAACTGAGAATTTATGGGCGAAATATTCTATACTGTATAAACAGTCAATACTTACTAAAAAGTGTCCACAGTAGAGAAAGCTCACGCTCACATCTGCCTTTTTCTCTTGCTCATTGTCCATCAACTCCACCCATTTGATTACTATCCTGCTCGAGCCCACCAGTTTCACATCACCACAACCAGCTGAAATTAATCAAGAGGAGAGATTGCCAGTAATTACTCCATCCCTCTCCCAAAGCCTCTCAACATAGCAAACCATCATCATTATGAACATCACTGTGATCCCTCGTCACAAAAATCACCATCAGCAGGCTTGTTGTGAGTCACATCAACACACCATCTATAACAGATAAACTGTGGACTGTTTTGAGATGTTAAGTGCAGGACAAAAGCCAACCTACTACCCTCAATCTTCTATAAGGCCATATTTTCATATGAATAAGAGGGTGATGAAATATGAGTCAGCAATTTTATTTTAGCAGCTACAGAATCTACCAGGTTACCTCAGCGCTTACAGCCTAGATAAGCTTCTAAGTAAAAAAAATAATAAGATCTTCTACACCAGGTACTTCGGTAGCACATCGATACTATGGCTCTAAAATGTTGCCGGTGCCACTGTAGTTTGTAAACTAGGGGTGTAACTGATCACGGCTGATCCGTGATCTGTACGGACAACCCATAGTTCGGAATGAACGTGACCCGTAGATCAATAACTTTTTTATAGATTAATCCAACATTTATAATGTTATAATGTTAGAGATCGCCACGTGCGTCATTCAAATCATGTGTATTAAAGCATTGTGGCTTCCCTGTAAAATATAATAATGATGGAAAAAGCTGAGGTGGGACCTACCTAAATGCTTTCTTAGGTTAGTGTTATGTCTTAGTGTTTTCTGTCAGTGTTTGCTTAGCCTGTATTAATGCATTCAGTGTAAAGCTGCACGATTAAACATTAAAAGATTGTGATCTCAATTCAATCCTGCGCACCAAGAATGATAAAGAATGATTTGCATATGTTTATTAATCCTTTGAAGCGCTGCATTCATATCTGCGCAGATCTAGAGAGATTTTGTTTATACACTTTTCAGTTCATTTCAAACAATTAAATAACACAAAAAGACTGGGAGAACAGTTTATAGTTCAGATAAACACTGATGGTAAAGATTATAATCGCCGTTTAATACGCTTATTTCACGCGGGTGCCATTTTAAAACACGAAAGCGAGGCTGCAGTGGGAAGAAATCCTGAAGTATAGGATCAGTACTGTAAAACATTGCAACAACATGCTGTGTACTACAAAACTCCAGCTGTTGCCGTGATTTCAAAATGCAGAAATGGTGTAAACATCTCTTTAATATCATTCTGTTAAGTTTAATTTAAACAATTAAAATCATATTAGGCATCAAACAACGTCACTTTAAGAGTAACACACTTAAGTGTCCTCCTAGAGTTCAGTTCATGGCAGCAGGTAAACACCGTGGGGGCTTCCCTGCTTCAGCCTACGTAACCCGGTGAGAGATAGAACAATGCAGTCCTTTGTAGCACACCCTTGTGTTGTCCTGGTACTGAAGTTTTAAAAACGGCCATTTCTCGCTAACACTACAGACAGACAGACACTGGATCGTTTTAAAGCCTCATCAAGCGGATCGCTCGTCTGTGTTTGCACTCGGTAAACATTAGTGAAGTGCCACAAGTGCTGTAAACTGATGACAGTCACGGCCTATCACAGTCATTTCTGTTGAGCACTTGAACACAACAGCAAATCAGCAGTGTTTAAGAACGCCATCAACAGTGCCTTAAATGTTAATGGGAAACGAAGGTTTTTTTTTTACATTTCAGAGCGAAATTTTGTATCGTGACGAGTCCAGTATAGTGAAAGAAGCAGTTCATTAACTTGAGTTTGATGAATGGCATCTAAAACGTGTTTGGAAAAGAAAATGTTAGCTAACTAGTGCCATTTCCCTCAACTTGGTTGAAAATGAGATCGGTTTTTATTTTCACCATTCATTCAGAACGGACCTTCGGGTCAGTCGAAAGGTGGTGAAAGTATAAATATGTGTCACTTTCTCTTTGCTGATAAGATATACAGCCAGGTACACAACATTGCTGTGTGACTCAGGCGATACTTCCGGATATCTTCCCACCGCAGCCTCGATTTAGTTGTCTAAAATGGCTGACGCGTGAAATCAGTCTATGGAACTTAATGGTGGTTAATCTTTTTTAGCAGTTACATTGTGTAACCAACAGGTGGCGACAAACAACTATCAAAATGTTGTCGCTGAATAGGTTTTCAATTTTTTTTTTTGTGAATTGTTGAATCATTAAATGAAAACGAAGATGATCTGTTGTACAAGATGTTAGACTTCTATATTTAGCATTATCAGCAACAGCAGCAAAGATAATATTGATATTGAATATTTTCCTCTTTTTCAGCTGGTTCTTTCTTGATTTTTATTTTTATTAAAGTTACAGGTTCTAAGTTATGTTTGTTTAAACCAAAGGTATTTGCTTTTTTTTTTTTGTAGAAATGAAAAGCAAATTACATTCATCTCCTCCCTGACGCGAAAAATGGTCCGATTCATAACTCAAAAATCATAGTGTGATCCGAACTGGAGATCTGTGATCCATTACACCACTATTGTAAACAGTAGTCTCGTCATTAATGGTTCTAATACATATTGCATGTAGAAAAAGTCACTGAAATGTTCAAAGATTTGTGCCAGCATATAATCAATAGGCCACTTTATTTTTACTTTTATTTTAACTGTCTGCATACGGGTCGAAGTTTGCTGCAGATCATATAGTGTGATCAATGATTTTTTTTTTCGTGGTGTATGGCGGAGGGGTGTTGCGGACAAGTGAAGAGGGTTGGGAGTTGGAAGAAAGTGAACAGTGGATGGGGAAGGAGAGCGGTTGAGGAGGGGGATCCATAAAATCAGTTGCCGGATCAGATTTCAGAGGTGCCGAATTGGTATGGTATTGAAATGGTATTGTGACAAACCTTTTGAGAACATAGTGACATTGTGAACATCTTTTTGTGAACACATACACTTCTACCATGCACTCAAAAAACAAGCAGAAACAAACTACACAGGAAAGAAACCAGAGATTGTATGAAGTGAACACACCACTCTGTTTACAGCATGTGTGTGCTGGCATAAACTCCTTAATACTGTGGCAAACCAGGCAAAATAGGGGGCACAGTGTTAGCCAACTAATCTCTTGGGCAGTGTGTGTGTGTGTGTGTGTTTGAGAGAGAGAGAGAGAGAGAGAGAGAGAGAGAGAGAGGAGTCGGACCTCCAGCATCCACAGGGCACACAACATTGGACCCAAACAAAGACAGCCCAGCGATAACACAGAAAAGCTGACTGTGAGCCGTAAATTAACCAGCAAAGTCCAAAACTCCTGCTGACATTAAATAACGGCTACAAAGCTTTAGAAAACTTATCAACTTCCCATCTTCTCGATACTTCATAATAAACAGAGATGTTGGGGAAAACAAAGCCTTGATTTAGGATTGCAGTCACCCTGTTCTCCTCTGGTTCCTCGAAGACTGCTCACCCATTTGTCTCCTGCTCATGCTGTTGTTCATTAAGGTCTCTGGCGTCATTGTGTTAGCGATCTCATTAGTGGCATCCTGCCAGTGGCAGAATGGAGCAGCTGCTGTGAGACCGCCTGCCCCTCTAACCCCACACATACACCATGGACTGAGAACAAGCAGATGTGATGCCTTATGGGCTTACCAATCCTTTGGATCAGAGTGTGGCCTGTCTCCTGACACCTGCATAAACTGGGCCAGTTGGGTCGATTTAGGGCACGTATTAGGATAGATGAAAAGATACAATGCCTGAAATGCTGAGGTGTGTTACTCTTTTAGGTCAGACATGCAAAGATAAAAGGAGACACTGCAGAGTTGCTAATTACCCCGTGATTCATGGCAGTGGCTCCTAATTTAGGAAGACAAAGCTTCTGAAAGGTGCATTAGATGATTGTCTTCAGAAACATTTTTTGTTGTGCTGGTCTCTTCACATTCCAATAGTACTGATTAAAGTAAATGATCTAAATGTATTTATATGTATTTTTTATATTCTGGGTAAGACATAAGACTATAAAAATGTTTGTCCAATTAAATATTGTCGGGTCGACAATTCCCATAATTCTGACAAGTAGCCCAAACAGTCTATCAGCAAATGTAGATTAACAACTGCACACCCGATCATGCAGATCCGCTGATGCGCATGACAGCACTAAAAACAAATGCTGAATCAAAACATTTTAAAATCTAGAACCAATTATTGAGTTACTTTTGCATACTGGAGGAAGGACAACACCATGGCTGAAGGATTTATTTTAGTCAGGTAATGTTATGTTTTAAAACTCTTTTAGTCAATCAAAGCTGATGTAGATTTTGTTGTTACTAATGGGTTATATGCACAGACATGTTGTTCAGCAACTAATATCTTCCGGCGATAAGTTGATGTGACTATTTTCAGTTTCATAAGGGCCCATTTACAGCATCGATAATGTAGATTTTTATTACATCAGTGAATAGCGCTATTCCGCCTACCCTACAGAGATGAAGTTGGTTTTATATTAACATCACATTGGTTTATTTTTGAACAATGACAACCAGTGACGCGCTCCCTACCTTGCTACTCTGAATATTCTGTCTGAAATAACAAGCAAGTATGGTTTAGTAATAAGTGTAATTCCTGCAGCCTGCTGGCCAAACACTAAGCGTACAGTAGTCGCTTTAGTACAAAGCATGTGAGTGAGACTGAGAGAGTGAAGACAAGTTTTGCTTGTCAACTGCAGTACATATAGGCATGTGATCATCCGAGGACAAAAAAGAAGGAAGACGTTTTGTTCCATCAGTTTCAATGTTAAGCAGTTTAATAGTGACCTATGTAATATTTAATAGGTTTATACAGTACTTTGGACTTCACCGTGGGGACAGATCCACACACCGCCGATAGATAACGCCACTAACTTGGTTTTTTAGTGCTCGTTTATTTCTTTTCATTTATTATTATCTATTTGTTAAGGATATGCATTTTCATATTCTGACTTCAATGCCTCATTATTCAAAATGATTGTTAAAATGATATATAATGTGTTCTTTGGAAGAGTGCACATGCATTATGATGACATTATATTGTCATTCTGGCATTATAGAAAGAGTGGCATAAAAATGGTCTTGAAATGACTAATATCGTTTATCTTAATTTTTTTGGTGCAATATATCATACAACAACAACAACAACAACAACAACAACAACAACAACAACAAAAAAAAAAAGATATCTTGATAGGTCTAAAGCTACTATGATCTACCGCGTTTCTATGACTCTTAAAAATTGTTTTTAGCACAATATCATATTTGGGCTTTTTCTTCTAGATGAATAGCTGTTTAAGTGGGTAAGCCTACATCTTAAACCAAAAACCCAGCAACTAGCAAAAGTAAATAAACAAATACATTACAAATTATGGCATTCTTGTAAATAATAATTATTGTAATCAGACACTGCTGATATCATGAAGATCATGGTGATCAATTGTCAATTTAAAACTGACATACAATCGCATATTCCATGTCAAAAGGGTAAATATTAATAAATCGCATTTAGCAGTTCAATTTACAATCATATGTACAAAAAATAAATAAAAAACAAAACCATTTTCAAAATACATGAAGTAACTTAAACTTGACTTATTTAACCTTAAACTTTAGATAACAACTTGACATTTTTCTAATCACAGTATTTTAAGCTACCGTTTACCCTCTTTCTAGACAAAAACAAACAAAACAAAAAAAAGAAAAAAAACATAGAAAGTATCTGTAGAATGAATTAACTAATGAATGAATGGTCACATAATTTTAGGTAGAAATTAAGAAATACACTCAGACAAAACATAATTTGGACTGCTCTAAACACCTATTTAAATACATAAAAATCTGCTTGATCCAAATAAGTAAATGCTACATTTTTTTAATTACATACTGAAGCACTTGTGTTTTTAGCATCTCGTATCACTATGCTTTCTGACAAAAGTCTTGTCACCTATCCCAGTTTTACAAACACTAAACATTAACTTTACTTCTAGTTTATCATTTGGTATCAGAAGTGGCTTATACGAAAGGCAAAAGCCTCTAGAGTATGCTTAGTTTACCAAAACAAAATATGATCATGCGTTGATTTAATTATTTGTATATTTAACAATGTCATAAACCCTTCAGGCTACGAGCATACACCCGGTGCAGCAAAGGGGCGTGTCCAGATGCACGGTAATTTTATAGCAGAGATGTTGGTGACATGGAGCCTATCTGCGAATCACAGCACATTATGTTAGCTGACCAATCAGAGCCTCTTCAGGGTGAGCCTTTCAGAGGAACTAGTAAATATGACAGTCGTTTTCATGTTAGCAGAGTAGCTGTACATAATCAAAGATATATTTAAAAATAACAGGATTTTTACATTTTTTTTACAGATGAAACACACATTGCTTTGCACACCACAAACCCAACCAAGCCTTAAAATACACTCTGGACCACCCCGTTTAACAGAAATCTTCAGTATACTGTAGATACAATAAAAAGTCATTGTGCAGTGGAAAAATAATTAATTGTGTATGACTCCCATGATCTTGGAGGACTGCATCCATACATCTCTGCAATGACTCAAAGAACTTAATTATGAAGTCATCTGGAGTGGCAACGAAAGCATTCATGCAGCACTCCCAGAACTCATCAAGACTCTTTGGGTTCATCTTCTATGCTTGCTCCATCGTACCCTGTACATACTCAATGTTCATGTCTGGTGACTGGGCTGGCCAATCCTGGAGTACCTTGACCTTCTTTGCTTTCTGGAACTTTGATGTGGAGGCTGATGTAAGAGAAGAAACGCTAACCTGCTAAAGAATTAGCCCTCTCCTGTGGTTTGTAATGTTATAGGCAGCACAAATCTTTTGATACCTCATGCTGTTGATGTTGTCATCCACTCTGCAGATCTCTCGCATGTCCCCATACTGAATGTAACCCCAAACCATGATTTTTCCTTCACCAAACTTTCTGTGAAAATCTTGGGTCCGCGGGTTCCAATAGGTTTTCTGCAGTGTTTGTGATGATTGGGATGCAGTTCAACAGATGATTCATTGGGAAAAAAAATCTACCTTCTGCCGCTTTTCCAAATGAACAACTAAGTTAAGTTATTATTTGTTGCTCTTACAACTGGGACCGACAACAAAACTTTTGTAAGGTAGCAAATACAAGAACATGAAACTACTCTCAAAAAGTAACTTCTTCAGCAGCATTTTAACATTCAAATCTATACAATAAATAAAATACAAGTTTGTGACACAAATGACTTCTCATTCTCAAACTAAACGAAACAGTCTTTTTAAACTTTCAAACTTTAGGAGCCGTACACCGTTATTGTAAAGAGAGCAAAAAAGATAGATTGTGGCATCTCTGGCTGCTGGGTGCATTGAGCATTACTCATTCTACAGGCACATGTCTATAAACAGAGCTGCCAGTGTGAAAACACTTTAGCTGTGATTAGCTTTCAGCACTCTAGTCGCATTAACATGTGCCAGGGATGCTACAACATATAGTGGTTTAAATACAGTCTTCCAACCTGGAGGCAAATAAAGAACAATAACAAAAACAAGACAACGACTATTAGGGCTGGGCGATTTGGATTAATTAATCAAATTCTTGATTAATTGAACATTTTAACTCGATTATGATTAATGAACAATTGTTTTATTGTTTATCTTCCATCATCCAGCTTGACCAGAGATCAGATGCAAAGTGGCCACAGAAGTATAAATCAGCCTTTGTTGGTTTACACTTCTGCATGCCTTGCGCATAGTGTGACATTTGTACTTTTGCATGCTGTTTGTGTTGTTCTGCAATAACTGATCTAAAATGCTTTTATATTCCTCTGTGTTGAGTTTCTTTGCTGGTGTTTTATTTTTTCTGAATGCTACCTTAATATACATGTAGCTCTAACTTGCTCATTCTGAGGTGGGAACCGGCAGACGTGAAACAACTTTAATCGTAAGGCAAACACAAAATAAAAGTTTCCAACCGGAGCTCCTCCACGAGATTCCATACTTGTAAACACTCGCTCCAAAAGACTCGTTGCTTTCCCGCTCCTCTCCTAGCCGCCCTCACTTGCCACCGCCACAAAGCAGACCAATCACAGAGCTTGCGATATGCGTCATCACAATGTGTAGTTACACTTTTTTTGAAGGGTGCTGTTGGCATCAGCCACAGCAAGGGATATGTGCCCATGCGAAGGCTGCACTGGACAATAAGTGTGCGCTTGAAGCAGAAATAGAAATTGAGTGGGGTCACGTGGTCAACTCCACACGTGGTAGAGAAATTAATTAAAAAAACAAAAAATACAAACCAGGCAGGAAAAATTTGATGCGGAATTATAGGTTCTGAATGCCAATTTCAATTACTTTTCGATTAATAACCCAGCTCTAGTGACTATGTTTACTTGGACATTAGTAATCTAATTATTTGCCTTGATCTGATTATGATTACATGATTAAAGTGTTTACATGAGTTCCTCTTTGAATATTTCTTTCATGTTCCCATTTTACATGTTATAGAACATAGTTTGATTAAGGTCATTACGTCAAATCCTCCAACTCAAGGCACTTCATAAACGTCAATTTCTTCACAGAATTCTCAGCATAGTCATCATTTCCTGCTCTTACTAAAAATGTGCTCTCTTGCTCGAAGAAACTTTCATTTGTTTGTTGTCAAACACCTAACTGTCGTATGCGCATCCTGTAGCAAAAATGTAACGAAAAGTACAAAAAAAAAACGGTAATAGTTTGATGAAGGTGCTTACATGTCTGTACAGTAGATGCACTTCAATAGAGTGACTAAAATAGGCATACTTCACATGTCTTAATTCGATTTCTGTTTAGTTCTATTATGACTTTATTTGGGTTAAGGTCAATAAAAAAAAAAAAAAGCTGTTTACATGGTACAAATATACATAAACGTTATACAAAAGTTACACATTTTCAACTGATGCCTTTCATTTTATAGATGATTGGATGCGACTAACATTTACGTGTTTATTACAGAGGTAGAAGTGTCTGTGTTTTGGTCAAGACTAATAGTTCAGAATGTGCTGCGTTGAACTTCGAATTTAATCGAATTGAAAAAACTGCCATTAAACAATGTATTATTACTATTATTATTATTATTAATAACAATAGAATTAATAATAAATTAGTGATGCTTTTATAACAATGTTTAATTGCTTTAAAATTCATTTATTGATATAAACTGTTTATATTTAGTCAAATGTTACATGAATTCAAAAAAAATGAATAAATAAAAATTTGATTAGCTTCAACTTTTAGATATTCCAGAGTGTTGAGTGCTCCAGCCTGGCCCCTGAGATACTGTGGTCAGAAACTGCCACTGTTCATTGTATGAATGCAGCTCAAATTATCTTCCTTAATTTTCCATTGAAGGAAAAAAAAGGGTCTTAACATTTTTGAACACAGTAATAATAAAGGATGATTATTTCAAAGAAAGAGTTTTGATTATTAACTCCCAGTTTCCTTCTGATTAGTTCAGCAAATAAAATAGAGGTGCATCAGCCTTGTTAATTAAAATCACTCTCATTTTATACAGTTGATACAGTTCTTAACTAAGTATTAGGTACAAATGTTAGACTCTAAACACAGACAGAAAGCTACTCTCCAATTCCACCATGTTGAGCAACCAATACAGAGCATAGATCAGGATCATTTTACAAGCTGCTGTACAGACCAGACACACACTAACAAATAAATGAGCTACTGAAAGAGACATGTGACAGAATGCTAACTTTTTCTCTGAACATTCTCTGGCATAAGGGGAAAAAAGAGCCTTCCGCAATACTTTGAAAAAAATAAAATAAAATTTAACGCAGCATAATGTAACAGCAGCTCTCTTTTTGGACACTAAGTGTCTGATTTCTGTATTTCCAGGATATGGTAACTGGACCTTGGAAATGCAGCCCTTACAAAGAGGTACAGAAGCATCTACAATTACAATCAGGCTGAAAGCCAGAGAAACTGAGAGAGGACAAGCCAGGACTGTAGGACAAAAGAACTGCCTATTATAATGAATTCCTTTAAATGCTGAGAAATAAATAAATTTAAAAAATCTCTCAAAATGTTAATATAGCTATGGCAGAAAATTATTAAGTGAATGAACTAATGGCTCATTCTCAACAAACACATCTTAGTTTCAGGAATGGTTTGAAAAAGTTCCAAAAACTGATTTATACGCTTATTTCATGCGGTCACCCTTTTAAAAACGAAAGCGAGTCTGTGGTGGGAAGAAGGTAGAGAACCAGCACTAAACATTGCAATAACATGCAAACCTACAAACCACCAGCTGTTGCTGTGACTTTAAAAGTGCAGATGTGGTGTAAACATCCCTTTAACATAATTCAGTTAAGTTTCATTTAAATCAATTAAAAGCATATTAGGCATCAAACAAGTGTCCTCCTAGGCTTTGGTTCATGGCACCAGGTAAACACGATGGGGTCTTCTCAGCTTCAGCCCATGTAACCTGTTGAGCAATATAACAATGCAGTCCTGTGTAAAAGACTGCTTTAGGAATATTGTTTTGTATTATTTTAAGTCGCTTGATACATGCAGTGACACGCAGTCCAATATTTTGCAGAGAAGATCCACCACTTTTGACGCTCTAGTTATTATAAAAGTCCTCGTGCTGCATGTATTAGGAGGTTTGCTGAAAGTGCAACCGAACCGTGCTCTGGCACACCTCTTCCAACCGGGCCAGGGCCGGCCAACTGAACCACGCCTGAGCCTGATTCGGACCACTCACAGTTGTCAAACGAACCGTGAAACGCACCTTGGCACAGTTCGGATAGCCTAGTGTGAGTAAGCTCTAAGAAAGCGCTCAACAGTGCTTAAATGTTAGTGGAAAATGGACTTCTTTTTTTCAGTCACTCATAGCCTAAATGTTTGCACCTTGACATACATTGAGTCAGAATTAGAATAAGCTCAGGATTCATATCTATACCTGCTTATATTACACAAATAAATTATTAAACAATAGCTAATAAACATTTTTTTTTTTTAAATTCTTAGAGGAAATGTACATTTGACATTTGCGTTTCCATGTCATGTCTTCAAGTGTCTCTAAAGCTTTGCCATTAACTGTAGTTACAGCTAAAGTGCCAAGGGACTCAGTCATGAGCAGGGCCAGACGGAATCTGCGGACATTTTTTGCTGTTTCTGCGGAGTATTTTGTTAAAAATCTGCGGATTTATGCGGAATAATTTTAGGAGTATCATAACTAAAAATTTAGTATATTAAATAATAAGTAATACCTTTTTAACTTTTATTTAATGTTTACAATGTAAATCCAATTAGATCCACTTTATTTGGTAAACAAAGCAAGTCTCTCGTATAAAATCTCTTCTAAAAGACAGAAAATAGTACTTTACAAACTGTATTGTAAATAAACCATATGAATATTTTCATATTAATCTATATTTTTACTGAAATTAATTTGAAAACTGAATAAATATAATTTTACACACATTTACACAAGTTAATAAACAGAATCAATGATGGGCTAAAAATCTGCGGAAATCTGCGGAATTCTGCGCGCGCAGATTCCGTGTGGCCCTAGTCATGAGGAGTCCCCTTGCAGCAAAGCTAAAGCAATTATGAGTAGTAAGAGTTAAGAGTTTAACAAAAGAAGGCACATTAATGTAAGCTAGGAGTGAAAAAAGTTTTGGTTAAATTACTTCTCTGACTCACATTCAGAGGTATTTTACCAAAACAACACTGACTTAAATCAAAACCACCTATTCAGTTCTCCCACTCAACTTCGTCGTGAATCGAGTGAGCTGATTGGTTAACATCTTTCTCCTGCTCAGCGTATAGCTGTAATTTTCCGGTCCGTAGCTGTGTCAGCTACTGAATAAAAATCAAATAAATTAATAGATAAAATTGCAGTCTTACGCAATTTAGAAATTGCATGTGCTTAAATCGAGATTTTTTTGCGATTGCGATTAATTGCACAGCCCTAGTCTGCCTGCATTCCTCACAGCGAGACCAAGACGAGTGAGTAAAACACCGTACACTGGAACCAATGTCACTGAAAACTGGCCCTGAGTCACTGTTCTCTCAGCCATCCATCATGTGAACAATTAGGTTTCCTTTGCATTAGCATGGGTTTGGACAGACTGTTGAATGAATTAGCATACAGGGTTATTAGACTGTAAACTTTCCCAGATTTAAATCTTAAGTTTGAGGAGCTAGAATACTACGGTCGGGACACACCAAGCCAGTGCCAAACAACTAGCATGGATGAAATCCAACTGTGTTGTTGCCTTGCATCAGCCCACATTCGAACCAAAAAGCTGAGTGTGAAGACATCAAACAGATGAACGTCAACTGAAACAAGAGTGCGTTAATCGGTTTTCTCATTTATAATGGGAAACCGAAACTTACGATGTGCGCAAGCAAAGTGTAAAGGAAGCAGCGTTTTAGTATCAATATCACAATAATTGTCACTCACCATGGAGGGATTCACTCCTGATAATATGTCTGATAAATTATCCATATCATTTGCAAATGTTAAAGAAATGTAGCGAAATTACAGCTGGCCTCTTTGTTCCTTCTTGACTTGATTTGTTTACTACGTCACACTCGGATTCATTGCTGTCAATACAAAGTCAGAGCACTCTCCAGCTGACAGCCTGACACCAATTTGAACATTCTAAACCGGGCCATCTCGAGCTGACACAAACCCAACAAGTGAATTGTGTTGAACATACCAAAAAAAACAGCTGGAATGATGCTGAGCAACAAAGCCCAATGTTCGACGGTCCGATTGGTGTGTCCCAGCCCTTAGAGTATAAGTATAGAGTATAACTGCATCATGGACATATAAATATCAAGGGAACCATGCAGATAACAATATAAAGTTACGGTTATTGCAAGGCATGCAGCGATGGGCTTCTCATTAATCCTGATAGTGTGAGAGAACAGAGTCATCAGCTGCACGCTGTGCCACCTAGTCAGCCGTTCTCAGATCAAACTAACAGGGCTTAACACACACTCATGTCTGAAACGATATGCTGCTACAGACAGATTCTAATCCACAGAGCCTGTTGTGCCAGCTGCTTTGAGCTGTTAGCTCGGGGTATGTCTGAACAAAAGGATTATAAAGTCAATTAAACAAGTAAAAGAACAGAAAATGCAGCTCATTAGACAGTGTGTAGAAGCATCACGAGTGCAAAGACAATGAAATCAAGGGCTTCTCTCATAACCAGATTATTCAATATAAAAGAAGACTTCAGTTTGGATTGGAATGTTTGACAGCGGCTTCTTTTTTTTATCCCTGGAAAGTGATCAGATAGGTGCAGACAGAAAAACAACAGCTCTGCCCATAAGGAACCACAGTTACAACAATCTACCTCCCCAGGAATCCAGTGGAGGCCATGAGCTCAGTCATCCCTCAGGGGACACCACCAAAAATAGAAGCAGGTGTGGATTGATGAAGAGCTGAGGGGAGCACAGCTAATAGAAATTAAAGAACCAAAGATAACATACAACAGCTGTCATCCGGGGAGGTTGTTGGCATAGCAATGGGAAGAGGGTGAGAAGAGTAACCCAATCAAGATAATAACAGCAAAAACAAGAGTGACTTCCATCAATGTTATTGAAATATATAGTTACAAATAGTTATTTAACTGTTATCGATGTGGTATAAACAAAATTAAAACATCCAAGCCGTGCAGGAAACATTGACTCCACTAATAAAATTAAAGGGCCACGAAACCCCCATGTCTCAGCAACCAGGGCCGTGCACAGACATTTTGAGGGGCAGTGGCCCAAACCAAAAAAAGGGGCACTAAGTGGGTAGGTTCTTGCTAATACAAATTTTCCAGTTGTTATAAATATTGAAAATAGTTTTTTAAAATAGGTAATTGTTATTTACATTAGATCTGATTTTGATTAGTCATTCAAATTCTAAGAACGTGGATATTTAGCACAAGTTGTCAGCACTTGTATAAGACCACTAGCTGCAATGTGGATTGTAAATGAGACTTGTAATGCAACGATCGTCAAGAATTGTTAGGCTCGTTTGACGTGGCCATAATCTGCGCAGAACGCATCACCGGTGATCACCGCGAGATGCATGCCGGTTAGAAACGTGTCCGACTTGCGTGCACCTTGCTTTGATGTCACGCTGACGTGCGCCAAAAAACTCTCGCGAGGCGGATGTCTTGGATTGAGCAGTCGGCTGCAGTCTCATACGTCTCCAACGACTGCGCTCACCAAAAGCATGATGGGAAACGACTGGCTAACAACACAGCCTAATGCTTATTGGATGAAACTGAAATTACGTTTCTCTGTCTTCTGTTTTTACTAAGGTTTATACCCGGCTGTATACCTTTATTGTATTTTCGTTGATAATTAAAAAAAAAGACATGAAAACCATTACATGTTTATTTATTTAGATTTACACGCAAACAAAAACAAAACACACATTTGTAAAAACAAAACATGATCTATCTAATATAACTAAATGTTACAAATAAATCATTAGGATGTGCTTATGCTGTATTTTATTTCTATCTTAGTTTAAAGTCCTGTTTGTTGTCATTTTCACTTTTTTGTATGTTTGTGTGAATTTTGTATTGTCATGTTTATGCAATATTACTCCATGAAAGTCAGTCCAATACACACATATGCAGACATACAAAGGTAATCAGACTGTTCTGCCATTATGCCTCATCTTTGTGTGGTTTCCTATGAGAAGTGGAAGGGGTGTAGTAAACAAAACACACGCACGTATGTGAAGTCAAGAGTTATGTTCAATAGACCAAGAACATTTTCACAGTATTTCCTACAGCCTCATAGTTTTTATTCTGGATAAAGTCTCAGGCTGTTTATTTCAGTCTGGCTGGAGTAAAAGCAGTTTATATAGACCTAATAAGCATGTCAATATAATCAGCCCCTTAAGAATCTCTTTATGTCTGCAGAACAAACCACTGTTGTCCAATAGCTTTCCTCATTTTACTTTAACATAATTCATCTGAAGTTAACACTTTAAATTGCACTTTAGGCTGAATAGTATCTTCAAAAAAACTAGTAAAATATTATGTAAAATATATAATATAATATTGTCATAATGGCAAAGTCTAGACAAATGAGTTAGAAACTGTTGAAAACTAAATCTGTTAAACAACTCTTTTACATATTTGATGCAATACTGTTTTTTCTTTAAACTTCACAAGAGGGCTAATAATTTTGTCTTCAGTAGTGTTTCCCTTTATAGCTACCTTCTAAGGCCCCGTTTACACTAGTGCGTTTTAGTTTTAAAACTGCGTTTTAGCATGAAAACGATCCGTGTCCACACTAGCGTTTTCACTCAGCGTCTCAAAAGATCTCCGTCTTCACTACTCCACCAGAAACGTAGATCACGTGACCATTCGCGCACCGTCAGCGCACTCTGGGCATGCGCTTTCAAGTATAAACAGGAAGCACGTGTCTCGCTCGGCGTTTGGTTATTGTTAGTCAACAAACGCTGGTTGAACGATGAACGCGATGGCAAAGAAAGCAAGAGAGGTCTTTTAGTGGACAGACGACGAGGTTGAGTTGTTACTTAAAGTAACAAATGAATAAAAACATCCATGGCTTGAAAATACAGTGTTTACAGTGAAGGCTGGTCTTCCGTCTGCCGGTGACGTTATAGCCACGTGCGCTTGACGAATAAGGGAAGGA
This sequence comes from Danio albolineatus, assembly GCA_903798035.1. Classification (NCBI taxonomy): domain Eukaryota; kingdom Metazoa; phylum Chordata; class Actinopteri; order Cypriniformes; family Danionidae; genus Danio; species Danio albolineatus. The sequence goes on from CAIGQQ010000835.1 coordinate 531,160, forward strand.
TACGCAATGACCCAAAGCCCCAATCACGTATCGGATCTCAGCAGCCACGCCTCTGTTTTCGAAAGTCTGCGTTTTCCCACGTCCACACTGAGACGCAGCTGCAGCGTTTTAGAATGGAAACGCTCTCTCCAGCGTTTCTAAAACGCTCCGTTTTCGCACCTCGAAAACTCCGGCGTAGTGTGGACGGATGGCGTAACCGTAGCAAAACTTATGCGTTTTAAAACGAAAACGCACTAGTGTAAACGGGGCCTAATGCCCTCTAAAGAAAGTCTGAAATTACTATAGAAATGGACCACTAGCTCAATAAAATGCCATATTCTAGGGACATTTCTAAAAAACAAACAAACGTTTGTCATGACCTGTCACTCAAAAGCATCTCGCTATAGTTACTTCATTTATAATGTAGCCAAATTAGATTTCTTGAACACTTTCTAGCTGTATAAGCGATTTATTCTTTAAACATTCACCACTGTTGAACATACAGATGTATATTAAATACTGTACACCCTTTTCAGTAATGAGCTGTTCATCTTCTGTGATTCTGACTATCTTTTTGTAAAAACAGTGATATTTCAATAGCATCCACTCCCACATTAAAAATACTATAGTAACTTATAGGAATACTATAGTGTTTTTGAACCATATGCCTGTTATAAAAATAGCCTATTTAAATTTCTATAGTTGCTATGGTATCACAGCAACTATAAACATAACCAAATACTGAAAAAACATGTTCAAAAACACTATAATATTTACTATGAGTTACTATAGTATTTTTTCATGAGGTCATTCGTGCCGCGATTAAAACGCGAACGCGACCTCCTCCACTTGTGACGTTTCCAGGCGGCAAAACAGCGAGATTCGGAAGTGTCCGACTTGTGATTAATTTTTTTAAGCCCTTCTCTTACTGCAGCCGCCTGCTCCCGTCTACATTGCAGTCAAGGCGAGGCGCACCTCAAACACGAGCACACAGATTGTGAGTGACGCTGCGGACTCCGGAGCGGGCGGTAAAATATGGAGTGGATTAACAAAATCAGTGGATGTTTAGCGAAGCGGTAACAGAACAGCCAGGGACGGGGGCACGGACGCGTTTGAGAAGGAGGGAAGAGGTACAGGCTGAGAGGGGCACCTCAGCCAACGAAGGCAAAGGGGCAGTGGCTCTAGCCCCCGGGCCACCCCCCTGTGCACGGCCCTGTCAGCAACACCTCTAGTTTGGAAAAGCTCAGGAAAGTGGGTGTGTCCAGCTCGGTTTAGGTGGGAGTGTCGGGGGAAAGAGGGAAGATTTTGCATAAAAATGGGAGTTTCCATTTGTGCACGTGCTGATATTCACAGAGGCACAACAAACACACAGACACAGAGGAGAAAGACAGTGACTGTGTTTACATGGACATCAGTAATCAAATTATTTGCCAAATTATTCATTTGTCAACTTTAACAGCACTTTCACTTTATTCCAGGAACATTTCTTGCATGCCCCCGTGACAAACGAGATGTGAGAAACTGCTAAGAGTGCGTTTTAATGGAGTGTTTGAGACCGCACGGCATATGAGAGAAATAAAAAAACTCTGGATTTCTCTGTAACTTATGCTCTCAGTAGGTAGCGTCAGAAAGCCGTGTGTGTATACACTATCCTGTCACAAAATGCGGCGGTGTTTATATAGTTACACTCGGAGAGCAGCATCTACAGTGGATCTTTTAGTCTATAATACTGTAGTGATGTTAGCGTGCTATACACTCAGTAACAGTTCTAATCATTTTGACTAAGGTATGTCTATAAACACTGAAACAGTACTGCTGACGAAACTAACTAACTTTTCCATCTGAATAAACAAACAAAGAGCACAGATCGCGTACTTACTAAAGACAGGACAATCAACATGAACTGCAGCTGTTTGACGAGCAGCTGTTTTGACGAGCGGCAAATCCGGATTTCACCATTTCCAGACGCGGAAAGCTCTCAGTTGAAAAAAAAAAGTTCCTTACAAAGGCATTTCTGCTGCGCTCTCATAGCGGGGAAATGAAAACAAAACCTTTGTTGCAGTACATAAACAACTCTGACGACCTGTGTCTCCAAACAATTCTTCTTCCACTTGTTTTGGCAAGACAGCGTGGCGTCTCTCTGCCGTCTGAACACTGCAACAGGTACAAACAATCTTCGAAGCGATCATGAATATTAATGAAGTTGCGCCGCAGACACAATAGAGCGTGCTGATTGGTTTGAACCAAGACTTTCTCATGAATTAATGCCACACACTCAGAGAAGTCATGATGCACTGGCCGGTACAGACGTCTACTGTCCACGCTGGAATACACGCATGGATCTCATCGGTGTGACGCAGCTTCAAAAAATTATTTCAAACCGGAAGAACGAATGTGCTCGAAATAACACAAAAACAACCAATTTTCACTCCTTAGCGAAATATATGTGTCCTAATAGTGTTTATAGCAGCGTGGGACACATATATGACTGTCAAGAGCTCAAAAAATGTGTTATGGTGTTCATGACCCTTTAAAGTAAAATTAAAGTTCAGTGGTTCAATCAGAATACAACTGTCTAGCTATAAGAATACTTTTGTGAACCCACAAAACATAAATTACAATTTTTTCCCCCCAGTTGTGCTCCTCAGTTGTTCCGTTTCCATCCACCTATTTTTCACATAAAAACGCACATACAAATAATATTGTATCCTGATAAAATTTCAACTAAACTACTGGTCTAAATATTTCAGAAATTGTTGATCTACTGGGAGTTTTATATAAAACCTTCCCCAAAAGTTCCCTAGCGAGTGAAATTTCTGTTTGGCGAAAATGCATTGTAGATTTCACTGATCAGTGGATAATAGCCAGACTGGTTTGAGTTAATAGAGAGACTACTGTAACACAAATACTGAATAATTACAACTGAGGTCTGCAGAGGAGCATCTCTAAACACACAACATGGCAAACCGTGACGCAGATAAGCTACAGCAGAAGAAGACCACAATGCTGCCACTCCTAGATATTTTCTGTTTTGGTATGAACAGGAAATGGAGGCTACAATTTACACAGGCCAACCAAAAATAACAACAGTTATAATAATAAATAATGAAAAAGTCTGAGGAATCAAACTTTCTGGCACAATATTTGAGAGGTATATTTAGAATTTCGCATAAAGAACATGAATGGATGAATGCATCCTGTCTTGCTGGTGCTGGTGGTGTTATGGTGTGTAGAAGATTTTCAAAGCATAATTTCATCCCCTTAATATTAGGGATGTATAGAATTTGCAGCAAAAAATATTGTCTGAATTGGTTTTCAGCCGAAAGAGAAAAATGATTGAAAATGAGACGAAAAAAGGGCTGGGCTGTGCTGTGCTGCATTGTCAAGTTTGCTGCTTTCACTTTCCCTCCACCTGTAGACACTGCATTGCAGAAAGCACTGCACTACATAAACCATTCATTTAATTCAGCAATCAAAGGCCATTATTTGCTGCATTGAACAAAGCACAAAAGCAGTGGAGCATGTGCACCACAGTCAAAGTTCAAAATATCTTAATATTCTAAACCACACATGCTTAAAGGGAAAGCAAAGTCCACTGAAATAATGCACTGAAAGAACACTTCTATGTAGTATTCTTGTTCTTATCGATTGCAATAGCGCTAATGTGCTGTCATGGCAATGGCGGTAAACTGATACCTCTCGGCTGGTTCACTGTCAATAAAACAAAACAAAATAACCGTAAGCGTAAATAGAAATAGAGAAAAAAAAAATCAAGATTCCATCAAGTTGTTAGAGAGGTTGTAACAATGGTACCCTATTGGTGGGTGTGTATACGACAGAAAGTTTGTCGACGTCATTCTCGCTCAAGGAAATTTCGAAGTAAAGCTAAACAGGTCGTTCACATTTCGTATGAGCACTCACAAAACAGATGCTTTATACACATAAATACTTGTGTATAAATGATCATTACTAACCTTCCTATGAGCATGATTTGATTATAACTGCAGATCAATGATAGTGTGAAATATCCTACTTTAACGTCTGCATTTATATAAATGCAACATATACGAACACACACAGACCCTTATGAGTCTTTGATATGCTAACAATTACAGAAAAACTACACACAGCATACATTTAGGCCTTAATTGGGTTAAAAAAACAGCACGCAACACATTGCCCAGTCAGTGCAAACCTCTCATTTGTGTCTTGAGTCTTCACCAGCACATAACCCCGTAAGTAATTCCGCCATTCTGAGTTCATATTGTAATAGTCCAAAAGAGGGATGATAATAAATAAACATGGCAGTTGATGTCATGTTTTATGTCCTGTCTTAGATTTCATGTTCATGGTTTAGGTTGCTGAAAGAATCATTTGCTACTTTGTTTTTTGCGGCATCTCCTTTGTTTTTTTGCACTCCACTCTTTCTGAAAGGATGGAATGTCAGAAGCACTTAAAAAAAAAAGAAAAAAGAAAATCACTTGCCAGTTATTATCATCAGCTCAAGAAGTTCCTTATTTCAAATGTAGACGCTCTCTGGAGAAAGTCAAACCGCTCACACTTTTATATAAGCGAGTGATATAACTTTTTTCTCTAAACCAATAGCGTTCAGCTGCACGTCTGGCTCTGCCTTTTGGTACCCTATTGTTGTGGTAGGTACCCTTTGCAAAGGGTACCCAAAAAAGTAGTACGGTTCGATTTTAGGTATCTTTTGACAGTGGAAACGGCCATAAAAGTGTACCGAACGGAACTGTACCATACCACTCAGTGGAAATGGGCCACTAGTAACAAAAAGTAAATAAAACAAGCATAACGTAGTGAGGTGATTGGTCACTTGGGTATAATGTTCGCTACGTCAGAGTTTATTCTGCAGATGCTTTTCTATTTCTCATTAATCACCTTAACACTTTTTCAACAAATTCAAAACCACCTCAAACGAACATTAAAGAAGTGATTTGTATTAAATATTTGGCGTTTTCTCGTTCTCATGCAATACATCAAACTGCATTAACACAGGGGGATGCAAACCCATGCTAAACTGTTTATTGTTAATTTCAGCAACATCGTTGAATCTAGGCAAGACGACGGCATAGTGGGTAGTACGTTTGCCTCACAGAAAGAAGGTCGCTGGTTTGAGCCCCAGCTTGATCAGCTGGCATTTCTGTGTAGAGTTTGCATGTTCTCCCTGTGTTTGCGTGGGTTTCCTCTGCGTGCTCCGGTTTCCTCCACAAGTCAAGATTTGCGGTACAGGTGAATTGGGTAGGCTAAATTGTCCTTATTCCGGCCCATGCCCAACTGTGTCCCACCCTCTTTTCATATTTCAGTTAAGATTACATCAAACACTGAATAAAAATGCATATTTCAAAGCACTTCACAGGACCTTTAAATAGATGCGCAGTAAATGTCTTGAAGACGTTTATGATTTAGATTTTTTTTTTTTGTTAAATAGTAGTGTTCATTCATTCATTTTATTTTATTTAATGCCATGTCAGCAACCAAGGCTATTTTCATGACATAAACATTTCAATAATAGATATACAATTAAAAATCAACAACCAAATGAATACATAAATTAAATAAGATTTTTTGTGTTAATACATGATAAAAATTCTAAAATCTTTTCTGGTGTCACTTTGTTAAAAATGTCCTTAAGAGTTCATTTCATAAAAAAGTCTTCTGGAGTCATTAAAAGCAGGACAGTCCAGTAAAATGTGTTTTATAGATAGAGGAATTGTGCAGTACAAACACTGCGTAGGGTTTTCACCTTGGAGCAATAAACCATGTGTTAGTCTTGTATGTCCAATACGACATCTAGTAAAAACCACTTGATCAAATCTAGTCTTAAAATGTCTTAAAATTCTGTATGAGATTTCAGGTTGGATTTCATATAATTTATTATTTTCCAATGTATTCCACTCTTCTTGCAACTTGTTTAAAATCTAAACATTTATAAAACGTTTTATCTCTGATGGAGGAATTTGGCATTTGTTCGTTAAATAGCAGTGATGTGACGTTGCGCACTGAGGCTTCGAAGTGTGTGTCAAAAAAATTATAAATCTCGCAGTGAAGCAGTGTACCGGAGCTTACTTCGTTTTGCCACAATCACGTTGTCTGACTTCCGAAGCTTGATTTTCACCTATACCACTGCTTCGAATTTTGATTTAAAGATTTAAACACCCTCGTGGGTTAGTAAAGTGAATAGCGAGAGATAAGGCATCGATTACATACTGTACATTTGTACTATTTCAAAGCACTGCACCTGTCCCATGCACCAGTAATTCATCAAAAATACAATAGTAATTTATAGTAAAAAGCTTTTGAACCATACAAAAAAAAAAGTGTATAAATTTTTTCTTTTTCAACTACTTTTATAGAAGGCCATTGCATATTGTAGTATGGTGTAATGGAGGACAGCTGATGAGTGCAGCCCAAAAGCCTCACTCACATAGCTTCCTCCTTAAGGCTGATTAATTCGTCTGCATCAAGCACACGCGTATGCATATGCTCCAGCGCAGCCTTCGTGTGGTCGCATATCCCTCACTGTGGCGAAGCCGACGCTGACGTGCACCTTTCAAAAAAATTTAAAGAGCCCATATTATGGATTTTTGAAAATGACCTTCCATGCAGTGTGTTACACAGCTCTAAGTAAAGTGAAATGTCCAGCTGAGGCTTAAATCTGAAAGTGCAAAGTGTTTAAAACTATTGATTCATCTATAAGAGTCGACTCGTTGTTTAAATGAATTGTTATTAGAACGAGTATTTAGCCGTTTCGGCGTCAAAGCACTGTATCAAGTAAGTGTTGTAGCATAACCAGCGGGACAGCAGTGACGTGTGATCTGAGTAATATCTAAGTAAATCTTTATACTGTTTGATGACAGTATAAAGATTTAGAGAGAAGTTATTGACAGCTTTTGTAGTATTGGTTTTCGCGTTTTGCTCTTTGTAGACGGTCCCTAAGGATCGGTCTCTTTGCCGCCTGCTTATAGAGTCTAATATAATGCGTCCAGCGCGTAGGAAAGCTAATTTTTAGGATAATAAGGTTGTAAGTGATTGTATACATTGTGACGGTTGAAAAGAGGTGCTATTTGTGTAGGAACAATGTTTCAGTCATGAGTTATTGATCCGGAAAACACGAATCTGCAAATCTGTTTCTAACTTTACTGAACTTATCGGCATTCCGGTTAAATCATGTCCCGCAGACGCTATGCTCTGAAGTGCGAGGGAAAAGCTGTGTTCTTTTCCCTACCTGGAAGCCTCTTTTCCCTACCTGGAAACCTCTTTTCCCTACCTGGAGTGGTTGAGGTTTATTTTTGGTAAAATACCTGAGAATTATAGCCCCAATATGGTGCTGTGTTCGCGTCATTTGTCTGAAGAGAGCTACATCAATTTTTTTACATCAAACATACACTTACAACGCGGGATTTGTTGCACGGTTGTTGTTAAAGGATGGATCAATACCCAGTTTATTTGGACCAGCATGTTCTTCCAGTCTTGCTTACTGTAACAAGGTAAATATGGATGTAGTTGTCTGTATTGTGTTTGCTCCGTGCAGCATGTAGCGGTAGCCATTTAGCTTACTGCCGAATGTAACTATTTGTTGGCTTACAATAGTCCATGAAGTGTTAATTATTACTGAATGTTTGTTGTTATGATGAAGAATATAGCAATACGCTGTTGTACAACTGCAGTGAAGTTTTTCAATATGTTCTGGCATTGGGCTGCTGACACGGACGTGACGTGGTGACGTGGTGAAAGGAGGTGCTTGGGGAAAAAGACTCGCTCAGACGATTCATATGGGAGTCGGTGGGAAAATGAGGTAAAAATAAATAGATATTATAAGACATCGAAAGTGTTTTTTAACCTTGCATACACATCATCCTGTTGTTTGGGACTTCAAAAAGTTAAATTTAACCGTTCTCAACCCACCATATGGGCTCTTTAAGAGAGTACAAAAGATGTATAAATGACAGAACAGTTCTATACAGAAAACGAAATCAAATTATCTGTTATAGCCACAAAGTGAACGATAGAATGAACAAAAACCAGAATCACAGACAAATCTACAATTACGACAATCAACAAGACAGAACAAATGATAGAGTCATAAAACAGAGTAAATGGTTAAGAGAACCATTAACAGAACAATCGATCAAATTAGACGACAGGACCACAGATATAACAAACAACAAAATCAGCCAGTTTAATTCCCAGCTTCAAGTTGCAAATTCAATAAAATTAATTAAAAGGCAGCCATTTCCTCAATTTGACAAATCCTGCCCAAATCCCTTAAGATTGCTCATGCTTTTCCCTGAATTATTGAGCAAATTACTAATTCCATCATAAACTCACCCTCATCCTCTCCTTCGTCATTGTTCTGTCTCCTCTTCTTCCTGGACTTTGAATTCTTCTTGTTTTTGATGTCCTGCTGCTCCATGATGTGCTGGAGTACTGTCAGATACAATAAAAGTTTTATTTTGCACACTCATATACTCCAACAGTTTGTCTGAACAATACATGACATTATTGTTCCATGGCCTATGACGTTTGACCTGCAGTAACCCCAGCGTTTTATTTTTCTCTCTTCTACAGCGTTACATCCTGTTTGGGTAGGCTCATCGCCATAATCATTTTAGCAGTTTAACCAATATTGGCCTGCTCTGTTTGTATGTATATGAGTGTTTCAGGCTTTGAATCCATACGGGATAGCCTAAAACATAAACACTCCCCTGTGTGTGTCCTTTTCCTATCCTACAAATAAAAACACCAGACTATCCAAGACACACACTGGCCCCAAAAGGTATTTAGACACTTAGGACGCACTTACAAATGTACTGTATGAATGTCATTAATGATGTCATTGGTTCCATTAATCTCGTAAAAATATATCAAAGACCTACTTTTCTTGTCATTGCTGGGCTCAAGGTGTCGTTGGATGTAGCCTTCCAAATAGCGCCTAAATTTGGGCGAAGGTGAGAAGAATGCTAGGCTGATGGCCATCAACTCCCAGCCGGACTCCAAGCTTCTCAAACACAAGTTATCGGTGGTCTGTCGCACCAATTGAACGTAGAGTTCATCCCTCAAACCCTGCATCCCCCAGCACTTTGTTACCACCTGAAGGGCTGCATGGTGTTTGTCCAACCTAACTGGCCTGTCGCCCATGTAGGCCTGGACCAGTTTGAACATCTCGCAGGCTTCTTTCTTGATGGCCCGATCACTGGTGATCAGCATGGGTTTCTTAATGGAGCCACGGTTCCACGAGAGCATATTAGCGATAGAGACACGCCGACGAAAAAGGCCTTGTGTGTGCTGGTTAAGGTTCTTGCTAGCCCAGTCCTCCATGTTGGCATCTGCTGTAGGCTTGCAGAGGGTGGTGTATGAGTACTGGTAACCAGTGCTGGTGTTGGACGGAGGGGGACTGTTGTTGTTGTTTTTACGGGTGAGGTGGGCATTCCCTCGCCCAACTCCTTCATGGTCACAGTCCCGGGTTGTTGAGTCCTGCTGAGTTTTGGATTCCAGTGTTCCTGTCTGAAGACCAAAAGAGAGATTGAGAAACAGATCAGTCAGTATGGATGCAGCTGATTATTTGCATCATCATGACTGCCGCAACTTGAATCCGTGTGTGTGTTGCGTAGGCTGCAGCCGATTGGCTTACTCACTCTCCCTGCAGAAACCTGGAGACGTTAGCATGGATTATGCTCGCTCCCTAAATAGGTGACCCAATATGGAAATCACATCCCAACATCAAACATTACTGCCTCCCCCCTTCTCTCTTTCCTTCTATCTCCCTCTCTCCAAACTCATTAATGCACTAAAAACCCCAGTCTGATGACTTCTACACTGACGAAAAGGAATTTAATGAAACATCCGCTCCATATATAGATTAAAAGCATTTTTGAAAATATGTTTGAAGTCACTGTGAAATGAAGTAGTGATAGCTCTTTTCTTCCATATTGTAACACATCAAGGCATAAAGACAAGCCTCTACTGCTGTATCTGTGGAGCTTTTACATCACATGAGCAGACAAATATGTCAGGAATAATTGATCACATGCAATAGAATAATTAGTAAAAAATGCACAAAGGAGGTGGTGGCTACACTTCAGGTGTGCATGACTTTCTTAAGAAAGCAATGGACCAGAAGTAAGTATTCCGTTTATACTATGACCTGTTGAAATTCTTGATTCTGATTGGCTTGTAGGTGTGCAATAAAATTGGTTAATGCATAGGTTTTTGCAGTCAGTTTTAATCACAGTTCGAAATAAATGTGCTTTCCTCAAATTTATGTTGTAACCATAGCAACTCAGTTGACTTTTGAGTCATGAGTCTTGATCTTGAGACTACTCGAGTGAGTCAGTTGGGATTAACCAATTCACAAATATGCTCAAAAATAGTTGCAAAAAGGTAGCTAGCACATGTTACTATGAGCCCTTGTCATTTACCTGCACACTCTCCAACTGCACTCTGTCTGCCTGTGACTGATTCAATGCAGGGACCAGAAGATCTAACAAGTCATAACTGATAGAAATTTGATCAAATATTGCACTGCAAGAAGCAAAACTAAGCTTAACTAAACTAAACTTGCCAAATAATGGAATAATGACTTTTAACGCACTTTGCAGAGGCAACCACCCTCTATATTGCATTGTGCACTTAAAATCCTTTAACACACAGGTGTCAAACTCAGTTCCTGGAAGGCCGCAGCTTTGCACAGTATAGTTCCAACTCTAATTGAATACACCTGATCAAACTAATTGAGTCCTTCAGGCTTGTTTGAAACCTACAGATACGTGTGCTGGAGTCTGGTTGGAACTAAACTGTCCAGGGCTGCGGTGCTTCAGGAACTGAGTTTGACACCCCTGCTACAACACAAATCTGTTGATTTTTACCTACTTAGACAATGGTTACCACACCTTACAAGACAAATGTATTTCAAAACAATTTTAGGGTTTTTGTCCTTAACCCACATGTAGGTCTAGTTTCTTATACATCTTATTCAAAGCCTTCTGTTTGGTTTGATTTTGGTCTTAATTAATTTGCCATAGTGCAGTCAAGACCTGCTGGGAACTGCTTTAGCAACATCTTAGAACTATAAAAACACCTTAGAATGTCTATCAGCAAATGACAAGCAAGTATTCAACAGCTCTATAATATAACTACTGTATTAACAAAAAAAAAAAAACAACCAAAGTCCATGTTCACTGAAGGAATGCTGTGAATGTGTCACATCATCCTTGTGTATGTTGGTTTGGACACAGTATAGGCCCAAGATGACTGCCATTATATATAAAAACATTTAAGGTTTACTTGAGAAATGTGAGATTTTTAAGTATAGCACAATCACAGACACAACCATGCTGACATTATTATAGCTACAAAAAAAGTCAATGTGAGATGACAGGCTATGTGCATGATGGCATCTGTATATACAGTGGCTTAACATTCAGTTAATTACCTTTGCAATATATTCTCATAACATAAGGATTTCCTTTCATTCCTTGGCACCCGCTGGCATTACGTCAATGTGACACTGTGCCCTTAAATGATATAGATTTAAAAATGTGGTCATATTAAATTATAAGAATGGAACGTTTTTCCATGCATCTGGACATTAGTGGGGTTCTGCCTCCATTAAGATGCAATAAGCTTGCTTTGAACCGAGTCATTGAATCAGTGTTTCCAACCTCTCAAGTCGGCCTTTAAATTTACCATATTGTTGCAGTTTAATCAGATGGCTTTTCTGGTTATGTTAATGAGGCATGTAATGGCAAGGAGAAAATCAAAGCAAGAGGACTGTGGTGGCTAAAAACTGTAGGTAAATTTGTATTTTAGTAAATCCAAATAAACTATAAAGAATCATCATCCATTAACCAAAATGAACTTAGGCCCGTCTGATGTGCAAGAAAAAGGACATTAAGCTAAACTGGAGTGATCTTTTAAATTGTTTATGATCATTTGATTGATGACAAAGTTTTCTTAGTGTATTAAGATGCATGATTTTAACTACTCGTGCTCCCCTGGAGAAGCCAAACCACATGTGGAGACCTACACTAATGACAAATGGATCTGTCAGCACACACATCGAAACACATTACCTAAACGTGCCAAATCACAGTGAGCTGTAAGAGCCGACTGTTCTTGTACAACCTCAACACCTGGCTGAGTGAATGAGCAGACTCTGAGCCTCTGTTTTGCTTTCTCAATTTCTCTTCAAACAGCACCAGAGCTTGTATTTCTGTTATGTTTTAAAACAGACAGGTTGTTTCTGGTGGTGCCCAGACTAAAGGTTAATTTATGTTCCATTTTTCCACTTCATGATCAGCATGCTAATGCTACCAAATGCAGAACCTCAATCCAAAATCGGTTGCACTGTAGGTTGGAATCAACTGTTCCTTATTGAATTTATCTGCTGTCCCTATTTCTTATGATGTCCCAAATGATTATTGAAAATGAATGATGTCCATATGTTTCAGAGCAAATATTTGTTAGAGATTCTCATCCTCAAGGCAGAATCATAACTACAATACAAATAGAAACATTAAGAGTACTAGATACTAATATTCATAGTTGACTACAATACACTTTTAAGTTAACATAAAGATTCAGCACACATAATCACTGGAACAGTGTTGACAGATATAGCTGACTTTTTCCAGCCCAAAAGCTGTCCAAAACCTACAAAATATTAGATTAATATTTTGTTCAATTTTAATTTATTTAAATCAAAATTAACCTAATAACGTTAACTGTCATATTACTTTAACCATACATCAACCAACACCAGCAGCCAAAGAACTACAACATAACAACGTTTCATCGAAACAATGCCCCCTCTCACCCACACACTGCACTTAATGTTAGAGTATGTTTTACTTTTGAAATGGGGTATAAATTCGTCTTATTTGGCATTTTACATTCTTTAAACATAATTAGGTGCTGCTTGGCAATCAGAAAACGCTTCTATGTTTGTTCTTGCTGTCAATTGTGGAAAAAAATGATCAATAAAAGTGTCATGATAAACCACAGTGAGTTTAACTGGAGTCAGATTTGTCCAGAGAGTCGGATTTTGATACAACTTTCCTTCACCCGTGCTTGTGGGTGAGCCCAATTGGTTTGCACTATGCACTGGTCAGTACTAGCTGAATGAAGTTGGAGCACACAGTTATGTTTTGATGAATAAGTTGCACATAAAATTTACATTTCAAAACCACCTAGATGCCATTTTTTATCCACACAATCAAATTCAAAACCACCCAATCTGAAAACACATCACTGGAAAGAACGGGGAATTCTACGATCATCTGTATTCTACGTATACTGTACATAATGATGCTACTTTCGAATCAGTTTTTTACACATTGTTTTTTCTCTTAAAAAGGCAGGATATGTTGCTACAAAGACAATTGGATGTTTTGCAGTTAACAAATCGAGCAAGTTTTCTGCCTTTATTATGACCAATATGCATTCATCAACTTAGAAAGACTCTACACCCTATTAAATATAGGAATCCATGACCATGGCCTGAAAAAAGTAACATGATTCTCAAGCTCTGCAATGACCTACTTGTACTCAATTCCATATATACTTCCCACACATAAACAATCAAAATAAACAAACATGTTTCAGGTTTCCTTTTGGCTCCTTACATCTCTCTCTGGATCAATCCATCCCTCACTCAACTCATGACTCATAACCTTTTTTTGACTAATCCTTGATTAGAAAACAAGAACCTGCCTTTTTACAATCCTCCTTATCTAAGCACTCAGCACACACACACACACGCACACACAGACAAATTAAATCTCCTTAGAATGTAACATTCACACCCTCTTTAGCTCAGGAAACCCCAAGCCTCACCATCTCCTGCATAGTTTCTACAACGACCGGATGAGAAGTGTTGTTTTGCTTCCCCACTTAGAGGAACTCCGTAAAACACAGTGGGACTATTGAACATGAGAAGCAATGAAAGAGAGAAGGGTAATAAAAGAAAAAGAATAAAGAAAAAAAGAATTGCTGCTCTGGGCTGCCTATAACAACATATCCAGGCTAGCACATTTTAGCAAGTGAACAGCTGTGAAAAGTGTTTGTACCTGTGAGGGAGACCTGGGTGGTTCTGGATAAGACAAGCTAGTCTGTGATGTTCCACTCTTTTCAAGCGAATCCACTTTCTCATAAGTCCTCTTTTGCCGGCTTCCAAACCCATCTGTCACCAATGGCGACAGCATCACGTCACCATGGTTGCTTGCCCCGCCCCTATACAGAGATCGGTTACTTGATGTCACATCCTCCCTTGATCCACTCCCTCTTGCACCCATTTTTAATGAACTGACAGGCGAGCGTGCAGTACTTCCAGAGGCCTCGGAGCCCATCTCAGTGTCCAGACTGGCCTTGCTTCCGTGAAGTGCATTGGAACGGTTCACCACTGCCCTCATTTCTGCCATTAGCTTCTCATTCAATGCACTCAATTCCCCACTGCTGCCCACAGATCCAGGCCGACCTGATCCAGTGCCCAGAGCAGCACGACGTCGGTTCTTCCTCCGCAGACTCGGAGATGGCCCGGTGGAATATCCTGAGTCCTGGTACGTGACGGCAGCAGGGCCTGGGTACTCCTGAGAGGCGAGGCTGCTCTGACGGCTGTGGCGAGGCTCCAACAGCCTCCATGATTGCTTCTTCTCCAAAGACACTTCTTTCTTGATCTGTGCAGTGACTGAAGACTGAGCCTGGATTTGAGGGCAGGTTGAACTTGAAGAACCCTCAGTGGCATTAGACATCTGGGACTGGTGCTTGGATACTGTTGCATCCACATTTACCATATGCTTGATGCACTCTCGACCAGCCGGACTGTATTCACTAGTTGAGGAGCTGCAGATGTGTTTGTTATGAGGGAACTGAAGTAGTTTAGGAGGCTGGGTTCCCCTTGGTAAGCTGGTGGAGTAGGGACCTCGGTGTAAGTGGAGTGCGCCTTCTACTTCCATTTCCACTGGAGGTTCATCATAAATGGGGGCATCCAGTGCTGGAGGTTCATCATAGATGGGTGCTGAGGGTGTAGCCCCATACTGAGGGGAAGAGGGACGAGGTGTACCTGCACCAGAGCGCTGGTGGCCAGAGGAAGAGGAAGAGCTAGAAGCAGGTAAAACCAGACAGAAGTTGGCATCCCCCTTTTTAAGGTGGTAACCTTGCTTGGAGTCTCCTGGAACTGCCATTTTATTGAGTTGTCCCGTGTAACCTGGTTTGAATGAAGTGCTGTTGTTGGTGGGGTTGAGGTGAAGAAGGTGGAGGGCAGAAGCTGGACCCAGAGACTGATTTCTTCCAAAGCTGTTAACTTTCACCAACATGGCAGCCTTGGATCCAGGAGCAGGCTGCCATCTTTGAGCAGCATCCCTGAAACACACAGAAGGAGGATACGTCAACACCTTCTATATTGTCCACATAGGCAGCTGTTTTATTTGCTTCATTCAAACTGAAATATAAGGTTGATTTAGGATGCTCTACTTCAGTGCTACTGTTGGAACTAGCTCATTTGAGTCTACTACAAACCAAGACTATGAAAGTAATGGACTTGAATTTGTTCCAAGTTCTCAACAACAATTTTATGCATATGGAACATTTTTATTTAGATTCAATGTCCTGCAATGTTTAGCTCTGACTCTGATCAAAATCACCTACTTGTTTCTTTCTAGTAATCCTAACGACATTAATTAGCTTGTTGAGATGTATTTAATTACAACTAATTAGTTGCAACTAAGTTGCAACTAAACCCTGCTAACACTGACATGCTGAGTATTCAGTCTTGGAAGGTCAATGTCCTGCAGAGTTTAGCTTTAACCAGAACACTTACATAGAAGATTCTATACAAGTGAGTCTGAAAGCTTTTATTAACTGATTAAGGTGTGTTAAATAGGGGTTGGGGCTTTGTAAAGCAGTGGTCCTCTAGAATTACTGCAGGCTTGAACTCTAAGAATAAAAATGTCACACAGAGACATTTCTAATCGTCAAAACCATTTTTTGTTGAAATCTGTTTGATTACATAATCAACATTTCAAAATGCATAGGCCAAATAAATCAAATTTGTATAATTATCGTTATCGTGTTAATAATATTCCCGCAATGGAGCATAATATCTTGCAATATCCTGTGGGTATTTGAGAGCATGAACATGAACCTCACTGTAAATCTATCCATATCTAACAGAGAGGAATGCACAGTTGCATGCCAAAGCTGGTAGTACTTTTCTCATTTTCTTTCACAGATTAGCTCAAACATGCTAATAAAAACAAAGACGATTACATAATGCATTTCGCCTTCAGTAAAGAAAGACTAAGCAGTATTAATATTTATTAGTGTAAGGAAATAGTTTTCGTAATAGAGAGCTGCTTGCAACTATTTCGATCAAAGCACAATGTCAAGGAATTCACAAAAATGCACGCGCACACGCGCACACACACACACACACACACACACACACACACACACACACACACACGCACACACACGCACACACACATACACACACAATCCAGGCCACTGCAGTGGAGTGTGTCTGAGGAACACAACAGGAAAAGGTTGAACAGACAGTGTGTTCCAGCAAAGTGGGAAAACAGGAATCCACAAAGGACTGCTATAGTGACGCTATCAAAATGTTACAGCAACATTCATAGAACATTGTAACAATACTATAAAAACCTCTATAACAGTTACATTCTCTTATCTCTCACCTGCTAGCTGAAAAACTGTGATGCCAACTACGCATGCAAGACCTCCACACACATATATAGAAGTTTACATTATGTGCAATGTAAATGAGCAAACCATTGGTTTCATTCATTCATTCATTCATTTTCCTTCGGCCTAGTCCTTTTATTCATCAGGGGCCGCCACAGCAGAATGACCCCCTAACTTATCTAGCATATGTTTTACACAGCGGATGCCCTTCCAGATACAACTCAGTACTGGGAAACACCCATACACACTCATTTTCACACATACAATACCCCCAATTTAGTTTATTCAATTCACCTGAACCTCATGTCTTTGGACTGTGGGGGAAACTGGAGCACCCGGAGGAAACCCATGGAAACACGAGAGCACACTCGAACCCGTGACAATTAGTTTTATGCATACACACACACAAACCACTCATGTTCCTTCACACATGCATCAACAAATGTTAAATGCATACATCCCAGAAAATGCAATGAAACACTCAAAATTTTGCAGCACCCTATTGAACCCCACTGTGGACTCCTGCAAACAAAATGTGACTGTATGAACAATCACCACAATATGCAACCATAAACATCCCCCATAAAGCACACAAGAACGTAAACAACATTAGCTGATCTTTGAGTATGGGCTGATCTACAGTGTAAACCACCTTCAGACCTTAGACCCCTAATCCAGATTATTGTGATACACACTAATCTGAACAAACTACCAGTTTTCTTCCCACAGCAAAACCAGACAAAAAGAAATGCTGTCAACATAGAAGTGCATACTTTCACTCAGACCTTAGTGACCAAACTGACACATCTGTATAGACAACTCAATCGCTAACCCATCAGTTTAAGAAGTACCAACCCCTTTATATAAGCGATACTCAAACTATACAACATGCGCAGTAACATATTCTGTACACCTTACACAATAAGATGGCATGACTTGTCGACAACATCACCTATGGTCAAATACATTATCGACACATGAGATCAGTCGAGATAAACCTGTTGCACATGACCAACTAAACACACCTGGGACAGTGATGCATAGCATGTGCCAAAGCATGTGGTCAGCAAACATACTCACCCCCTGGCATACCCAAAGAAGGCACTGAGAGCTGCAAATCTGGAATTGTAGAGCGAAAATCAACCTCAGCTGGAAACGCAGAAGAAAAGAGCCAAACCGAGGAAAAGCAGCAAGTGACTGTCACTCTATATGTCTATTCTAATATATATTCTATATGGCTAATCAAGCTCTATCCGTAATCCGGCAGGTTATCAACTTCAGCTCAAATTCTTACCGTCACCCTGCGATCTTTTAATTACAGACTGGTACAGAGAGGGAGAGCAAGAGAGCGAGGGAGGAAAGGAGGAAGGGAGGGTGAGAAGGACAAGGAGAGAGAGAGGGAGGGAGGGAGGGAAAAGGCGGCTACTTTTGACCCTCCTCTGGGTTACAGTAGCAGGAATGCAAGTCTTGCCATCGTAACACACACACATTTACACACATAAGCTTGGAATGCCACTCCCCTGGACCATTCTTCAGCCACTCGACTTGATCAGATCAGACTCTCTGTGTGTGAAACAATAGAGTTCAACTCCCCATGAGGTCCGTGTTAGCTAAAGAAGCACTTCACTGCACTCCACTCATCAAGTTCGTGTCCTCGTTTATAAAAACATAGTCTTTGTTTCATTGAAGAGGCTGTCTATCTATTGATCGGAATCTTTTTAGGAAGTGCAAACTTCTCTTTCTGTTGCTTTGCCTGCTGTGGCTTTTCCCACCAACTGTGTCTATGGTCTCACAGCCAAATGTCAACAATCTGCTTGCCGTGTCGAATAAATACGGTGTCAAAGTTCTGTAAATAACCTCAACACCAAAAACAGAACACATCATTCTTCTCTGTCTCAGTCGAGAAAGATTGCTGGAATAAATATTAGGGTAAAGTGAAATTGCACAGCCTAAAAATGTATTCTTTTTTACTTAAAATTGAAAGACTTCACATTTTCTCCAGTTCACGCTGCATAATTTTCAAAGTTGTTTTCACACAAGATGACTATTTGGGGAAGCATTCAGTTGCTGTTCGCTGTAGCGATTGTCAACAGAAGCTTGCATACTGTATGACTTTACTATAGGAAGAATGAACTGTATGGTCCACAAACTATGTTTTACAACCAAACACATGAGTGTTGGTAAGGAAATAACGCAAGGTCACATGTCAGTTCTTGTGTGAGACTGGATATGGTATCCAGTTGTAGTACAGCTCAGATGAACCATCAAAAATACATGGATGCTCCTGTCAAATTTCAAACTACATTTCTTGGGTTTCAGGGTGCACTCACACTAGGCTCACACCCAGACGTGTTTCCCAGTTCAATTGACAAGTGTAAGTGCTCCGAATCGTGCCTAGGATTCAGTTGGCCGGCCCTGGCCTGGTTGGAAGAGGTGTGCCAGAGCATTGTTCGGTTGGACTTCGGCACGGTACACGTAGTGAATGCAAATGTGGATTTATTAATAATTCTTATGCTTCCATGAACGCGAACTGTCATAGGTTATTAAAGACACAAACCCCTCCCTGTACAACAGTTGCACCTTCAGCAAACCTCCTAATACACGCAGCACGATGACTTTATGAACATTTATGAGCGTCATAAGTACTGGATCTGTTCGGCAAAATATTTGACTGTGTGTCACTGCATCTCAAACGACTAAAATAATACAAAACAATATAACTAAAGCAATCTCCACTCTACTGAGTGAGAGCACTTCTCTTTCTGTTAAACTGAGTAGCCGCATCATCAATGATGTAAGCATGCTCAGGTTCGGAGGGTAAAGATGCAATGTGAGTGCAGCAGG
The DNA here is from genome assembly GCA_903798035.1 of Danio albolineatus. Taxonomy (NCBI): domain Eukaryota; kingdom Metazoa; phylum Chordata; class Actinopteri; order Cypriniformes; family Danionidae; genus Danio; species Danio albolineatus. The sequence goes on from CAIGQQ010000835.1 coordinate 550,702, forward strand.
GGAGAGTGGAAGGGGGGTGGGAGGGACAATCGCACCTCGGCAAGGTTTTACGGTAACTGTAGCTAGTGTGAGCACACACTAAGGCCCCGTTTACACTAGTGCGTTTTAGTTTTAAAACGGAGTTTTAGCATGAAAACGATCCGCGTCCACATTAGCGTTTCACCCAAGCGTCTCTCAACAGATCTCCGTCCACACTTCGCCACCAAAAACGTATATCACCATTATGACCATTATGACCATATATGACCATTTGTGCACTCTGGGCATGCGCGATTTGGTTATTGTTAGTCAACAAACGCTGGTTGAATGAAGAACGCGATGGCAAAGAAAGCAAGAGAGATCTTTTTGTGGACAGACGACGAGGTCGAGTTGTTACTTAAAGTAACAAATGAATATAAAACATCTATGGCTATCGAAAATACAGTGTTTACAGTGAAGGCTGGTCTGCTGTGGCGTTTTAGTCATGTGTGCCTGACGAATAAGGAAAGGTTACGCAGTGACCCAAAAGCCCCAATCACGTAGCCAATCTCAGCGGCCATGCCTCTGTTTTCAAAGGTCTCAGTTTTCCCACATTCACACTGAGACGGTGCAGCAGCATTTTAGAATGAAAACGGCCTCTCCAACGTTTCCAAAACTTATGCATTTTAAAACGAAAACACACTAGTGTAAACGGGGCCTGAGACAGTTTTAGAATAAAAACGGCCTTTCCAGCATTTCCAAAACGCTCCGTTTTCACGCCTCGAAAACTCCAGCGTAGTGTGGACGGGTGGTGTAACCGTAGCAAAACTTATGCGTTTTAAAACGAAAACGCACTAGTGTAAACGGCGTCTAAATGCACCAAGAAGGAGAAGTCATGTTTCCTGCCATTAGTCTACAACTCCTGCCCAAACTCCCCACTGTCCTGTATCTTGTTCTCTCACTGGTTGTAGGTCATCGCTAATGTGTTTTCTAGCTCCAGGTATTAATAATCCTAATTATTTTATGGGTATCAGCAACATGTTGACAATTCTCTGAATGTGTCTTTTGCGTGATTGTCGAGCACCAATTTGCTTTTCATTTTGGAAATTTGTTGATTTCACAAAACCCTTTGGCAAGTGAAAATCAGGGTTGAAAGTGTGCATTGTCAACTCAGCATTATTCAAATTATTTTCCCTGTACTAACGGGATGCTTCGATCAGGTGTGTTTGTTCTCAGGGCTCTCTCAGTTTTCGCCATGCAGTTGTGACTAATCACTACTGAATACATCAGCTCATTTATCTTCAGAGGGGTGAAAAGCTTCTGTGATGTCCAGGTGTTGAGGTTCTCACACACCTTCATTCACAAACACACAAGCCCATCCACAAAAGACTCCAAGCCTCTTGGCGAGTGTAGGCCACGCTTTTTGTGTTATTTGCGGTGAACAAAAAGAGATGCTGAGAGAGACTGGACAGGGGGTCTGAGAGCAGAACGAGGGTGTCCTGAGGGAGTGCATGCTGGAAAAGTTCAAAGGGCGTTTCTTCTACAGCATAAACAGGAAATACCATTGCAGCGTTCACACTGAGAGTAACAGAGAGAGAAATACAAACTACAGAAATCAGTGCAGTGAAATCTTGCAAATATACATACATGCTCAGACATAGGCCAGGTCTTAAAAACCAAAACTACAATTATGGAATACATTAGGAGTTCTCAATCATGGTGCTCATGACCCCCCACTCTACTTTCTCTTAATGAGATTTGTTCCAATTGACTTTAAGTGTCCTGCGAAGTGGACATCACAGGATATTCTGCCATATTTTAAGTTCAAAAGCGTTTTCAATTCTAAGCATAACCTGTGCAAGATGTGACTTCTATGCAAATCACATGGAGGAGAGCAGTGAACACTATGTAGGGAACATGTCAAACGGAAAACAGATTCTTCTTAAAGCACTCTTCTAACAAGTGGGGTTTATTTATAAACTAATTTCAAGGGGATCACGTGCTTATGATTGAACACAGCTGGTACCACATCAGCTCCGCTTATTGCACCAATCAGACGAATCCTGACACACTATAAATTAACAGAGCTTTCTACTCCGGTCATCTTCGTCTTGAAGAATCCCTCCTTTCACCCCAACTCCTCCTCTTCTCTGATAGGGCGGCACGGTGGCCCAGTGGTTAGCACTGTTGCCTCACAGCAAGGACACCGCTGGTTCAGCCTCACCCTGAGCCAGTCGGTGTTTCTGTGTGGAGTTTTTATGTTATCCCCGTGTTCGCGTGGGTTTTCCCTGGATTCTCTGGGTTCCTCCCACCGTCCAAAAAACATACAACATAAGTAAATCGACTACTTTAAATAGTATTTTTAGGCAACTCTAGTCAGATATATCTCAGCACGTTCACAAGCGGGGGGGGAGTTCTTGAGACTTACCTGAGCTCAAACTCTCCTCTCGCCCTTTAAATGGGAGGGAGCCCCGGCTCAAGGATATTCTGAGCTCAGGGCTCTCTCCTGAGACAGCATGCCAAATACACTTTATTATCAACCATCAGCTAAGTGTGAACTCTTGAAATGGTTTTGAGAGACATGATTGCGAGGACTAGGATTAAGAACTGCGGTCACACTTTATTTTGATGGTCCGTTTGTTGAATTTAAGTTATTGCAACTAATTCTCATTAGATTATACTGTAAGTAGACTGTTAGGTTGGGGTTCGGGTTGGGTTTAGGGGTAGGGTTAGTGTAAGTTGATATGTACTTGCAAAGTTTCTTATAGTCAGTTAAATGTCTGTTGAATGTCAGTATCAACAGATATTAAGTAGACAGTGCTAATACTCAAATGGACCATCGGAATAAAGTGTTACCAGAACTGCTGACTACATGACCATACGTGCAGAGATGCATTGCAGGGATGGAGACTGTCTGAAATAAACCTGACCACTCAGAATCAAGCTCACCTGTAAATAAAAGGATGACTAAGATACCTGAACATCTACAGCATTTTCCTTAACCTCAATGGTAATTGCTAAGCTGGTTCAGGACCTACTTTATATGCAGTGTATGAGACTCTTCCCTACTTTCATTGGCCACTTGACGGGGGCTCCTTGCTAGCAGCAGTTTGGCCCTTTTGATGTCTTATCTGTCTTAATTCTGGTCCACATTGACATACTGACAGCGTCATACATTTGCAACATACTTATTGGCTGCACACCCATGATGTGAATCTCCTGTCCAGCACATTGCAGAGGTGCTTTATAAGATTGAGATCTGGGTACTGTGAGGCCGTTTGAGTTTAGGGAACTCCCTGTCAGGTTCAAGAAACCAGTTTCAATGATTCAAGAATTGTGACATGGTGCACTGTGGTCCTGGAGTGGACATGGTCAGCAAATATACTCAGGAAAACTGTAGTATTTTAACAATGCCCATTTGGGCAACCAAAATCTACGTCATTACACCAACTTGAACAGCTGGTACGAGACAGGATGGATCAATGCTTTCATTGTTTCATGTACACCAAATGTTCACCCTACCATCCAAATATAACAGAAGGAATTGAGAGCCTGGGTGAATTTTAACCACAGTTTTCTGTTCTTACAGAACTACTGCTCTCTTGATGGTTCCTTTGTTATTACTTTAAACCCTAGAGGTTGTTGTGTTTAAAAAATGAAATACTCAGACCAATAGCCATACCCTGTTCAACGTCACTTAAAATCACAGTTCTTCCACATTTTGATGCTTGGTTTGAACTTCAGTGGATTGCCGTAATCAGATCTACATGTCTAAATCTTCTAAAGACAGTTGTATGTCCAACACTTTGGCTTCAATTAAATGTCAATTGTCTGAATGCCAATTAGAAAGATATTTTTGTTCATGCTGTATATACAGTGCTTCATCTATTACAAACACTATTGTACAAATAAATATGAGATCCTTTGAAGTATTGGCCATTCATAAGTGACAGCTCAACTGCAGCCAGTGGACAGTTATAGTTTAAAAAACTATATTTTGTGTTTCTTACCCTCTTAGAAATGAACCAATGTATTTTTGGTAGAATTGCAATCTTTAATAGAGAGCATTGCTTTTATCATGAAATGCTTGGTTTCATTAGATTTATTAAAAAACTGTTTTGTGTAAATATGAGTAGAGTCAACAGAAAGTGAGTGATATTTGAGGTTAACCTCTCAGGCCCCGTTTACACTAGTGCGTTTTAGTTTAAAAACGGCGTTTTAGCATGAAAACAATCTGCGTCCACACTAGCGTATCTCAAAAGATCTCCCTCCACCAGAAACGTATATCACGTGACCATTCGCGCACTCTGAGCATGCGCTTTCAAGTATAAACAGGAAGCACGTGTCTCGCTCGGTGTTTGGTTATTGTTAGTCAACAAACGCTGGTGGAACGATGAACGCGATGGCAAAGAAAGCAAGAGAGGTCTTTTTGAGGACAGACGACGAGGTCAAGTTGTTACTTGTAACAAATGAATATAAAACATCCATGGCTATTGAAAATGCCGTGTTTACAGTGAAGACTGGTCTGCCGTCTGCCGGTGACGTCATAGCCACGTGCGCTTGATGAATAAGGAAAGGAAACGCAATGACCCAAAGCCCCAATCACGTATCGGATCTCAGCAGCCACGCCTCTGTTTTCAAAGATATCCGTTTCCCTCCATCCACACTGAAATGCAACAGCAGCGTTTTAGAATGGAAACGCCCTCTCCAGCGTTTTTAAAACGATCCGTTTTCGCACCTCGAAAACTCCGGCGTAGTATGGACGGATGGTGTAACTGTAGCAAAACGTATGCATTTTTAAACGAAAACGCACTAGTGTAAACGGGGCCTCAGTGGAGCTCTAAGCAACTGAACAAGCACACACTGATCAGTCAGAGAGTGGGTGTGAGGGGCAGGACAGTCACATGTGTCTTTGTTCTTTAAACTACATCTCCCCCTCCTTCTTTCTCTCTTGCTTTAATCCTGTTTTTTTCTTATAGAAAAAAAATGTGTGTTTTATAGGGTTTCATCATCTCCCCCTCACACGTGCATTGGAACCTTTTGTTATACAGAAAACAAATCTGTGTTAATTTATTTGAAACAGCCAACATAGTAGTATTAGTAATAGTAATTAATAACAGTAACGTTAATAGTCTCTCGACAGTGCACAATCGGCCTACCCCTAAATTAGTTAATTACATAACAGACAAACGCATCATATTGTAATTGTAACAGAGTTAATATATTTAAAAAGTTATCCATTGCAGTATTAGTTACTGTCAAAAATAATGTCGCAACAGTAATGCTTTACTTGTAACGCGTTATTGTCCAAAACTGGATAAACAACAAGAGTCCATCCAAAATCATGTTGTCAGACTAAGTGGCATGGGTGCATGAAGAGTATGTTAGTGTTATGGCACATAATTAATTCAACAAAACTGGAACCACAATTTACACACATTGAATGATTGTGTGATAAGCAGAATAGCAAACTAAAATGGACATTGACTTTGGCTTGTTTGTGCTCTGCAAACAAAAGTTTACGATTAAACAAAATTAAAAGTCTCAACAATAAACTGACTAATGACTTTTTTGGGTACACTAGAAACCAAATAATGTTTGAATCCATTTGGAAAACCGACCAAAGCCTCTCAAAATGAGCATCTTATATGGTTTTAAACAGGTGGCTCAGTGGTTAGCACTGTCACCTCACAGCAAGATGGTCGCTGGTTTGAGTCCAGGCTGGGTCAGCTGGCATTTCTGTGTGGAGTTTGCATGTTTTCCCCGTGTTGGTGTGGGTTTCCTTCGGGTGCTCCAGTTTCCCCCACAATTGGGTGAACTAAATTGGCGGTAGTGTATGTTTGTGAATGAGTGTGCATGGATGTTTCCTAATACTGGGTTGCAGATGTAAGGGCATCCGCTGTGTAAAACATATGCTGGATAAGTTGGCGGTTCATTCCGCTGTGGCCTGATGAATAAAAGTATAAAGCTGTAGGGAAATGAATGAATAAATGGTTTTAAACAATATGAGTCTGGGTAGGTGACAATATACATTTCATGTAAATTCCACTAAGTTGCTTCATTATTGTTCATTCGTTTTTTTTACAGTTAAGATTACACTACAAAAAAATGTTGGGTTGTTGTAACTCAACATTGGGTCAAATATGGACAAACCCTGCCAAAATTAGTGTGAATGAGTGTGTATGGATGTTTCACAGAGATGGATGGAAAATGAATGAATGAATAAAATTTAATTGCAAATATTAAAACAACATTGGGATTTTCCAAACTAGACCCAACGGTAATGTAACAACAATTCAACATGTCACACTTTATTTTTATGTTCTGTTTGTTGAATTTAAGTACGCTTATACTCTAAAACAAAACCTTTTATTCATTGTATGCATATTTCATTAATTTAAAAGACAACAGCAGTTTGGGGTGCACAAACTTTGAATAGAAGTATTAAAAAACAGTGACATCTTGTGAAAGCATACCACATGATCAGGCATATGTGAGTATTTGACAACTAAAACAAGAATGTTGGACTACAGAACCATATGTGCTCAGGTGCATAGTGTTTCTGTGCAAAGGGACCTACAGGCCACCTACAGGCCTGGCATGCAAAATACAGCATTATTAGTGATTTTTGTCAACAGTAATTATTTTGCATCAATGAAACATCAAACTTATCAAAAATACAAAGAACAACTTTTAAATTCATCACCATTGTGTACACTCACCCATTATTTTCCCTTTTGACTAGATCAAACTGTTGTATAACTAGCTATATTGAAGAAGCACAGATAAAACAGCAGAGAGACAGACAGATGCAGCTGTGTTGTAGTGAAATCAGTGTAGGTGTCATTGTGTGACTGCATTTCAGAGCCAACAGAGCACACAGCATCACACACACCCACCCACCCAAACACACAGTTCCCAAACAAACTGCACACAAACACTTACCGCAGATCTATTTGGGAAGGAGAACGAGACACAAATACAGAAAGAGAGAGAGAATGGGGGTGGGTTGTCCTAAAGGGATTTGTCATGGGAAAGTCAAGCATGGAATCTGAAGAGACTTCGGCATTCGCTGGTATGGGAATGTTGTGAACACAAAGTCATAAAACTATGCATGTGCTTGTTTTTGAAAGTGTGTTAATGCACGTTTTTGTGAAGACCAAAACACTGAATCAGGGCAGCCTTTAAACATGAGAATGACAAAGCGTGTGTGTGGCCGAACACGAGGCTATATCGCTCTCTTTTCCTCAGCTCGCTTCACAAGGTCAAAGCTTTTGACCTCTGACCTCCAGGCAGACCTTATTGACCTGATGTGGAGAACATGAGCTCAAAATACTCCAGATCCCATATGGCAGCACTCACACACCCTTATCCGTCCCAGAGAGTATACTACATTTGACAAACGTGCGCCATAACAGTCGTGGATCAACACGTGTCTGTGGGAGAATCAGTTTAGCGGTGGCGGTGTTCAGTTTCATATACTGAGCTCTCTGTCATCTCTGTCGCTGTCCCGACAACATCTGAGAGGAAAAAATATGGTTGGAGCCGGCAAATTTGAAGGAAGAGAAAAACAAAGTTGAGATCCATTTGAAACGTGAGCTAACTCAATTTGGTCATGGAAAGTCAAATTGGGTTAGCAGTCAGGGCGTTTTAATTAGCGTGGTAGGAACGGTGACAGAGCGAGACGAGGAGAAGATTTTCTCTTGACTGTGAGATTGATGGAACGCTTCAGAAACAAAAACAAGCTGGCTATTGTAAGGCTTTTGGTTCTTTGTTGACAGAAAGCAGTGTGCTTAATAGCTGCAATTTTTAGCATAGCTCGAACTGACACAGAAACTTTACTGACAGAGGTGGTTGTCTAAATGAGATGCCTTTATTGTACTCTTGTAACTTGTATTTTGTTCTTTTTCCAATGAAAATGTTTACATTGGAAATATTAAGGTTTTGTAATAGCCAATAGTCTTTTATTTGCTTCACAAACTGGCAAATCAGGTAGTGGTCAAAGTAGCTTCAATTGTCAGCTTGGAATAATAAGGTTCTATCTCTGTTCTGAATGATTTTGAGATATCGAGCTTCAAAGTTTTTGCATTCAATAGTAAACAGTACATGTGTAACATTTGTTTTTTAAATAAAAAGTCTTTTAAAAAAATCCCATAATGTAATTAAGTTTTCAATTAATAGGAATATGTAAATAACTCAATTTTGACAAAAATGTCAGATAGAACATTATAATTCTAAGGTGACGATTTATAAATGTACATTTATGTTTATATTAGAAATGTACTAGTTTTATCATTGCATATGACTTAAATACTGAATCATCTTGAAATATGCATAAACACCTTGCAATTAAAATACTATGTCATTTATAAAAATCAGTAAAACAGTGTATATCAGTATTTTAGTGTTTTAATAATTCATATCATTATTCAAGACACAGATCAGAGCAAACTATTTCTTACTATTTAGAGGGCTGACTCCACCACGTATCTTGTTTTGATGTCCTTTACATAGGATCAAGCATTAATTAGGGGATCAACCTATGGATGTTTCTATACTCTTTTTTCCTTCTCGATACCATTTCCTATACCTGAGCTCAGGGTATCATCTGATACCGAGTACTGAACCAATACCTGAGTGTGTATCTGTAGAAACAGTTGTGTATACTACTAGCCCTGTATAAATTGACAGAATTAATTTACGATATGCTTCAGACTTATCCATTTATAAAACATGAACAAATACATACAGTTTTCCCAGTGATGGGTTGCAGCTGGAAGGGCATCCGCTGCGTAAAACATGTTCTGGATAAGTTGGCGGTTCATTCCGCTGTGGCGACCCCAGATTAATAAAGGGACCAAGCCGAAAAGAAAATGAATGAATGACAAATACATTACAGCGATCAAGAATATTTTTGTTATTTGCCATTTTTATTGTCAGAGATTCAACAGTAATATTATTTACGGTATTTTACTGAAACAAGCCACAATTCAAACACTGTAAACTAAAAAAAAATTATTAAAGTTTTACAATATAACTGTACAAAAATCAGTGGAAAAGCGAATATTATACTAAATAAAGAAAAATAACCTGAATAACCTGAAATTTTAAATTCTGAAACTTTTATTTAATAAAAGAGTGTATTACCCTCTTCTTTTTTGCTGCTTTAACAGTGGTTGTCCTGTGTTTGCATTCTGAGCAGTGAAGAAGAACTGACTCTGGGTTTTCAATGTAAATCAAAGCTAGTGGGCGTGTGTTTCATTTAAAAAGATGGTATCGGATCGGTTCAAATACTGATCGGATACCGATGTGAAGTTTTTTGAGTATCTTAGTAGTATCAATACTAGTATTGGTATCAGATTAAACTCGTCTGTAATTTGCACCCTGGTTTTACCTCAGTGGTTTGAGGGAACTACATAATGAAAAGTTTTTATTTTGGTTGAAAGGTGTTCAGTGCCTGTCTGTTTTCACTGAATGTGTTTTTACTGTGTGGTACGTGATGTTTGAAGATCAGCATGACATCTGGTTAAATCTGTGGAGATCATCTCCTGACAGACCACCTCACGTTGAGTTTTTTGTTGTTGTTTTTATGCTTTAGTTTCTATATCCGGATCCATCATCCTGTGTGCTTTAATTGGACATCTCCTTTTAGATCTTGTGTGTTATCTGTTTCTCTCTGGGAGCGACGTTATATCTGAAGCATAGATATTTTAGAGTCATATGTTTTTTAGTGAAAGGGAGCTGGTAAATTATATATGCTCACATGTGCCTACACGTGCCTGAAACTGTTCGCTATAGTAGCAGCTTCACTATCAGTACTCATTGCTACCTCTCTGGGTTTTGAGCAAACTATGGACACATATGGACACATAGAAAGGACTCACTGGTGGTCTCAATTGACCACCTACTATCAAACCACCCACAGGGACACCCTAGAGACCTCTTAGCTAAATCCATGCTAAATCCATTTCCATGACCTTTAATTTTAAAATAATGCAATATTAAAATGTATGTACTATAATTTCAACAATCATAATATGTTATTATCAAAATGATACATTTATATTGCAGGGAGGGGCAATCAGTACTTAGTGACCTCTTAGCAACATGCTAAAACCATTTTCGTGACCGTTTATTTTAAAATAATGCAATATTAAAAAGTATTAGAATTACGATAATCATAATATGTTATTACCAGTATGATATTTTATATATTAGAGTGGGGCTATGAGACATTTGGGGTGAGGCAATCAGTCATTTAGGGCAGGGCTATCAGTTATTTAGGGTGGGACTATCAACGCATGTTTCATTTCTGCCCTGCCATTAAATAAGGCAGTATATGAATATGATACGATTGATGAATAAGAATATGAATAAGAATATGATTTGATTCCCACTGTAAAATGTAGCTTCTTGTTCTCGTCATCATTAGTGAAGGCCGACCTCAAACAAATAGGGTTTTTTTTGGGCTGGTCAATTAGTCGAAAATAATCGAAATCGACACTGAGAGCCTATAATCAATCAAATTTTTCCAGGTCAATTATTTCAGTTACTTTCCCTACCGGGTGAGTCACGTGACCCCGCTCTGATTATACTTCTGTGTTAAGCACAAGTGTATGGTTCAGCGCAGCCTTCATACTGTCTATACCCCTCACCGTGGCTGACGCCAACTCTTACGTGCACCTCACAAAAAAAAGTAATTACATGTTGCGACGATGATTGGTTGGCTTGATAGTGGGGATGAACGTGGGTAGAACAGAGAACAGCGAGCCCATTAAACTGAGTGTTTACAAGTGTGTCTAGTCCCAGTCCCACGGAGGAGCTGAATGAGTGAGGTTGAGCTACTTGCATTAAAGTAGCATTCAGAAAAAACTAAATGAAAAAAAAAAAAAACGACACAGAAGAACATAAAAAACCAGCTAGCATTTCATAAGTGTTATTGTAGAGCAACACAAACAGCATGCAGAAGTATAAATGCATGACCATGTGCAAGGCATGCAGTTAAGGCTGATTTATAGTTCTGCATCCAAGCCACATCTGATCTCTTGTCAAGCCTTACTTTGCAGTACACTGATGATGATTGGAAGCTGTGCTAGAGATGCTTTGAGACACCTTATTTTCCATTACTTTCAAATTCTTATTTACATTAAAATTATTTACATTAAAATGCTTGTTGGGTAGGCTTAATTGTCCATAGTGTATGTGTGTGAATGAGAATGTGTAGATGTTTCCCAGTGATGGGTTGCAGCTGGAAGGGCATCCGCTGCGAAAAACTAATGCTGGATAAGTGGCGACCCTAGATTAATAAAGGGAAAAAGCCGACAAGAAAATGAATGAATGAATGAGAAATAAAATGTTTGTTTACAGAAGATGCAAGAAATACATTGTTATATAATAATGTTAAAGAATGAAATATTATTTACAGGATATACAAGAGTTATTTTATTTAGAAGAGATTAGATTTAGTAGCTCATTTTCTACTTTTAATATGAAAAACATTGAAAATTATTTATTTTGTTTCCGAAAATGCAAGTTATTTATTTTCACTTTTTTATAAGAAAACTGACTGTTGGTTTTAGGCAATGTGTGTTTTAATTTCAGTTATTCAAAACTGATGTTCAATAAATAATCATAGATAATAGATAGTAGATAGTGTGTGTTTCCTTCAATTACTTTAGATCAAGTAATGCGCCCTTCATTCAAAGTGAGCATATTTACTGTACAAAACTTGTTTGTGAACAAAATAAATAAATAAAGAATTAAAATAATCATTTACTAAGTTAAAATGTTAAATTAATCAAGATTTAGATTTTAGGCCAAATCGTCCCTTCGTTCTTTTTAGCCGTAACTTCTAAGCGAACCAGTTAAATCAGTTCACCAAATGGAACTGAATCTTTTGAAATGATTCCCGTCTCCACCAAGTGCTTATCCACTAATGACATTTTTAACATGCCTGATTACCCTGTCCGACTCGAAATAAACCAATTTCTCAAGTTATTCAGTTACTAGAACAGTGAACCGATATCTGCTGCAGCGCGGGTAAACCAATGGCTTAAATGAGAAGATCTGGCGTTTATTTCAAAACAGAAATCTGTAATGGAATTTAAATAGTAAGTGACTCATACTTCTGTTGGGTTGCAAAGTTAACTATAATAAATATTTCAGATCATGTTTTAATTGACTGAAATTATGATTGCCGACTATATATTTTTTATATGTTGAGTCCTAACCTGGTAGAATTGTAGATGACATTATTACATTGTAACCAAATTTATTCCAAGTAATATTCCACGTTTGTGGAAAAGATTTGAACTTCCCATTACTAATCATCATCGGGCATCTGAAAACATTCTGCACCAGAGGATCCCAACTATGATCCTTCACAACTAAGTACAAATGGGTATTTAAATCTTCCTCCTATTTGTTGGCATTTCACATCTTCCAACATTCCAATTGGTTCCCAATGAGCAAAATCATAAACCATCCTACATTTTTTGTCCTTTTTAGAAACTGTTCAAATTGAATGCACAACACGATAGGGGAAAAAAGAACAGTCTTAGTTCAGTTTTACAGTGACTTTATTGTCATTACTGGCACTGCCTACCAGTATTAGCATACACACAATTTCACCTGCACATCAGCAGCCTAGCCAATAGTTATTTGTATTTTTTTTTTTTACTTAAACAGTCTAGAATTCAACTCAACGTTGTGACCAAGCCCAGACTGGCACAGACACACACACACATATTCAGAAAGGTATTTGCATGCTTCCTGGCCCAGAGGAAGAGCAATCTACCCTTGAACACAGAGATGCTCTGTTTAGGGCCAAAGCCAGCCTTACCAAATGCACTGCAGACTTTCAGCTGGGTTTGTAATTACAGAAATACAGGTGAGGACATAAAGGAAGGCACAAAAAACAAAAACAGATGTATGATGTCTTCTGCTTCTCTAAAATATCACAGGCAAGTTTAGTAGCGTCAAGTACACTGGCAGTGTGTGGGCTGTATGTGTGTTTGTGAGTGTGTGATTATAGGGCTGTGAGAGATAAAGGAGGAAGAGTGCACAATCCAGAGGGCCACCCAGCAGGTCACACGCACACACATACAGTATATGCACTGCTATATACACTGCATAGGTGTCTGGAAAACATTTTACTGCATTAAATATAAAAATAATTTTAAGGGTCTAAACATTTTGTTTAAATGATACTTTAAATAATTAAAATATTCATGTGAGCTTTTCAACCAGCCTTAATGCCCAAATATATATATATATATATATATATATATAT
>CAIGQQ010000835.1:564350-577190 GCA_903798035.1 Danio albolineatus
TATACAGCTGAAGTCAGAATTATTAGCCCCTCTTTGATTTTTTTTCCTTTTTAAATAATTCCCAGATAACACCAAACCACTTTCAACATGACACATAAAAAGGTGTCTTTTCTCTTTCAGTTATATGCACAACTTTAGTTAGTAGCTCTACAGCCTTGTATGTTTTTAATTGTGAACCTCTGATGTTGACGAACTGAACGAAAGAAATGAACCAGAAAGATTTCCTCAGGCAGAGTTTTTGAGGTTCATGACTGGCCTTCCACAGCAACATCAATTCAACCAATAGTGTAGATTTTGGGCGGGGCTTTCTGCTTGACCGACCAATTGCAGATGGGGGTGTGAGCTGTAAATCTGATAAATTATTATTGCTTTAAAGTGGACCTATTATGCAAAAATAACTTTTATAAGAGGTTTAAACACAGTTGTGTAGCAACAGTCTGTGAATCAATTAGATTTTTTAGAATCACACTTGATAAACAGGTCTGCTGAAACAATTTAATGGACAATTTCCTTTGTACATGTTATCAAAGGGGGAAAGCCCTGCCCATTAGTGACAATATTTCCCTCAGTAGCATAAGTCTTGTTTTTGAATCTGCCACTATGCTGACTTTTTTTTTTTTTAAAGGAGTGGAGCACAATCTGACCAAAATGGCAAAATTAGGATCAAAGCATAAAAGGGGCAGTTTTAGAGAGTTATAAAAAATTATTTATGAGGTATTTTAAGATGAAACTTCACATATCTCGGAGGACATCAGAGACTTATGTTATATCTTGTAAAATGGGGCATAATTGTCTTTTTTTTTAATCTAGTTGCACACTTCAGCATGTCTTTTTCCAATGTAAAGGTCAACACTATCATTAAGTTCATACTTTTCACAAAATTTTATAAGTAGCTATGAAACTAACCTATGCGGTCTTAATGGCCTGTTCAAAGACATAAAATCATTGCCGTACTCTTAGACTTTTGTCAATTTTATATTAACAAACATTCTATATAGATTTTATGATTAGTAGTAAATGCACTTCCAGATGTTTACTTTAAGTCTGTCGTTCTGAAGAAACATGAGGAGGGTCGTTGAGTTCATAGAAGTCTTCTTACTCGGGACCGACGTGTTTTAGTGGCCCGTGTTTATGCCCGTCTGAATACTTGCCATAGTTTTCTCTTTAGTGGCACACAGCCATGATAAATACAATATGTGTCTGTACCATGGTAGCCATTTCTTTAGAAACAGAAATGAACGCAAATTATTAGCCCTTATTTATAATGTTATTTTTCAAATAATTCCCAAATCATGTTTAACAGAGCAAGGATATTTTTACAGTATTTCCTATAATATATATTTTTTTCTTTTGGCAAAAGAATATTTTTTTTTATTTGGCTGAAATAAATTTGTATTTATACTTTTTATATTTTTATTATTTATTAATTTTGTATCATGTATTAATTAATTAATTTAAATTATTAATGTATATGGACTATTATTTATTTATTTATAATAATAATAATAATAATAATAATAATAATAATAATAATAATACATTTTATTTGTAATGTGTTTTTCTCAAACTCAAAGCGCCACAAGGCAAGGAACACCTAATCAACCTTTCTTAAATAAGCAAAATAGTATCCTGCATATTAATCAGTGAAATACGTACTGTCTATATGGCAAAGACTAACAAAATTGGTAATTAATTAGTCATTAAAACTATTATGTTTAAAATATACATTTAAATGGTTTGGCCTCCTAACCATCCCCATATCACAATGCCTCCTCTCCACCAATTGGCTGGTGTGTGGTGTGCGATCTGGCGCAATTTGACTGTTTTACTATTGCTGGGGATTTTAATATTCACATTGATAATCCAGAAATCAATGCAACAAAAGAACTCATGACTGTTTTTAACACTTTTGATCTGACTCAGCATGTTCAAGGACCCACACACAATCGTGGACACACTCTTGATCTCCTTTTAACTAAGGGTTTACACATTTCATCGACTGTTGTTAAGGATGTGGCACTATCTGATCATTTCTGTATTTTCTTTGATGCATTGATCACTCCAGCCATTGAAGACAGATCTGTCTCTGTCAGAAAGAGATACATAAATGAGAACACTAGTGAGCAGTTTATGAAGGCCATATCACTAACACCAAGCATATCTGCAGACTCTGTCCATTCTCTCCTTGATTTATTTAATTTTAAACTTAAGAATGTCATAGATGATATTGCTCCTGTTAAAGTCAGGAAGAGAACTGGCAGACAGAAAGGGCCTTGGACAAGGTCAACATCGGTAAAGATGATGAAAAGACAATGCAGAAAAGCTAAGCGTATATGAAGGAAGACGAAACTAGTAGTCCATTACAATATCTATAAAGACAGTCTTCATGCTTTTAATGTGGAACTAAACACTGCTAGGCAGACTTTTTTTTCAAGTCTTATAAACAGCAATATAGATCACACCCGTACCCTCTTTGCAACGGTAGAGAGACTCACAAACCCCCCTAGTAAGATTCCTAGTGAACTACTCTCTGAAAGCAAATGTAATGAGTTTGCTCATTTCTTTACTGATAAGATCAATAATATCAGAAAGGCAATCAGCTCATCCAATCAGCCAAGTTGTGTCGACGTCAGACAAGCTCAACCTCAACTTCAGAAATCAGACATTATGTCTGATTTCATGGAAATTGATGGTAAAATCTTAGAAGAGATTGTGCAAATTATGAGAACATCAACCTGCGATCTTGACACGCTCCCCACATCATTCTTCAAAAGTGTTTAACTGTCTAGAAATGGATCTTCTGAAAGTGGTGAATGCTTCACTTCTCTCAGGGATGTTTCCAAACTCACTTAAAACTGCAGTAGTTAAACCCCTCTTGAAAAAGAGCAACCTGGATAACACCCTACTGAGCAACTACAGGCCAATCTCAAATCTCCCTTTCATTTGCAAAATCATTGAAAAAGTAGTTTTTAACCAGATTAACAAGTTCTTAAACTTGAATGGGTGTTTAGACAATTTTCAATCTGGTTTCAGAGCACATTACAGTACAGAGAGCGCACTTATAAAAATAATCAATGATATACGCCTAAATACAGATTCAGGCAAACTAACAGTGCTGGTATTGCTGGATCTCAGTGCTGCATTCAACACTGTCGATCACAGCATAATTCTGGATAGGCTGGAAAACTGGGTTGGGCTGTCTGGAACGGTCCTCAAATGGTTCGGATCGTACCTTGAAGGGAGAGGTTACTATGTCAGTATAGGTGACCATAGGTCGAGGTGGACACCCATGACATGTGGAGTCCCACAAGGCTCAATTCTGGCACCTCTCCTGTTCAACCTTTATATGCTCCCTCTGAGCCAAATAATGAAAAAGAACCAAATCTCCTACCACAGCTATGCTGATGACACTCAGATCTACATAGCCTTACTGCCTAATGACTACAGCCCCATTGACACCCTCTGCCAATGCATTGACCAAATTAACAGTTGGATGTGCCAAAACTTCCTTCAGTTAAACAAAGAGAAAACTGAAGTCATTACATTTGGGAACAGAGATGAGGTTCTCAAGGTGAATGTGTACCTTGGCTCTAAGGGTCATACAACAAAAAATAAGGTCAAGAATCTTGGTGTGACTCTGGAGTCAGATCTGAGTTTCAACAGTCATGTCAAAGCAGTAACTAAATCAGCATACTATCATCTCAAAAACATTGCAAGAATTAGATGTTTTGTTTCCAGTGAAGACTTAGAGAAACTTGTTCATGCTTTTATCAGCAGCAGGGTGGATTACTGTAATGGCCTCCTCACTGGACTTCCCAAAAAGACAGTCAGACAGTTGCAGCTCATCCAGAACGCTGCGGCCAGGATTCTGACCAGAACCAGGAAATCAGAGCACATCACACCTGTCCTCAGATCCTTACACTGGCTTCCAGTTACATTCAGAATAGATTTTAAAGTATTATTACTTGTCTATAAATCACTAAATGGCCTAGGACCCCAATACATTACAGATATGCTGACTGAATACAAACCTAATAGATCACTCAGATCATTAGGATCATATAAACTAGAAATTCCAAGAGTTCAGTCAAAGCAGGGTGAATCTGCATTCAGCTATTACGCCCCTCGCTGCTGGAATCAGCTTCCAGAAATGATCAGATGTGCTCCAACATTAGGCACATTCAAATCAAGACTGAAAACACATCTGTTTAGCTGTGCCTTTACTGAATGAGCACTGTGCTATGTCCGACAGATAGCACTATTGTGTCTTTCTTTCCTTTTCATTCTTTTATAACTTGTCTTAACTCATTTTAATCTGTTTTTATCTGTTTTTTATTATTTGTTTTTATTTTCTTATACTTCAATTTTATTCCTGTTTATGTAAAGCACTTTGAATTGCCACTGTGTATGAAATGTGCTATATAAATAAACTTGCCTTGCCTTGCCTTGCCTTGCAATATGGTTGCCGTCGCGTCATCCAAGTGGATGCTGCACACTGGTGGTGGATGAGGAGATTCCCCCCATTGTGCAAAGCTCTTTGAGTGTCTAGAAAAGCGCTAAATAAAAGTAAGGAATTATTATTATTAATGTGTTGAAATAACCTATATATATTTTTGGTGTCATAAGCACTAGGCTGCAGATTACATTGATGATAGGCCGTGCCAGACTTTGAACACATTTACGCCTAATCTGTTTGTCCTGTGTCACATCACTCATGGCCTCATTCAGAAAGTAGGCCATTATCAGGAAAGCACTGCTGTGTCACTCTCACAGTGACGCACTTACCGCCATGTATTTGCTGTCCATGAATTTATATTATTATTGTTGTGTTGCATGAGCCTAGTTTACACTGACAGCAACTTAATTTCTGGAGGTCATCGAGTTGTGTTAGATTGTTATCACTTCGATAAATCAAATAGATGTCGTGTCTTGCTGGTTAAACAAACAGAGCCCTGTTTTGATAGCAGGACAGTGTTTAGTTTGGAGGAATCAGTCCTCCAGCCCAAGTCTCAGCACGCTAATGGAATATGAGATGGTATTTTAACATTTAACAAATAAATTTAACTACACACTTCACCTTGACATATTTGATGGCATGTTTGATGCATTTGGCTCCTCAATAAGTAAACACTAACTCTATAGAGTTGATATATTGAGGACACTAGCTGACTGAGTGTATCTTTGGTTTTAATTGAAGTTCTAAAGCAATATCATGGATGTGGACGGAGATCATTTCTGAAATGCAATGAAAACACCAGTCTGGACGAGGAGCGTTTTCATTTTAAAACAAAACAATGCAGTAGTACACTGCAAAAATGCTTTTCTTACTTCGTGTTTTTGTCTTGTTTCTAGTCCAAATATCAAAAAAATTATTAAATCAAGAAGCATTTGCTAGAGAAGACAAAAACAGAGTGTTGTTTTCTGAAATAATATGTCAAAATTAAGTGAGTTTTTCCCTTAAAACACGCCAAATATTCTGCCAATGGGGTGAGCAAAATAATCTTGTTTTCGCTTTGAAATGAGACTGTTTTTGTAACACTGGGAGTGACACTGACAACTGAGATGCGGATCCACATGCAGGTGTAATGGAGATGTCAGGTAAGCAATGGTCAATAGGTGCAAACAGATGTATACAGTGGTCGAGAACAGGCAAGAAGTCAGAAGGCTGGCGGCAGGCAGGGAGGAACAGATAGCAAGGGAACACGTTGTAATGTCACTAGAAGTAAACGAGACTCAGCAACTGTGTGTGCGCGTGCGTGCGTGCGTGTGTGTGTCTCTGTCTGTCTGTGCAGTTTAAATAGTCTGTGAATCGGTAGTGATTGGCTTCAGCTGTGTGTGTTGCATGACTGGGGAAGTAGTTCATAAAATGGTGGATTTGTAGTCCATACGCCATTGTGCATGTTCTCCAGTGATCTAAGGAGTTAAGATCGCTGGTGATTGTGACAGTTTTGTTCAACCCATTTTGTTTACCCACACATTATATTGGAAAACAAGACTATATTTTTTATTTGTCTAGAAAATACTTCTCGTTTAAAAAAAAAAAAAAAAAAAAAAACTAAGGCTTGCCTCAGTAGATGCACACTTCAGCCATATTTGCACCTGAAAATGTGATTAATCGCAACATGTCTTAGTTCCTTTTTGGTTTTGTTTGACTTGTTTAAGCTCTGGGATTAGTGCACTGGGATTTGTTTAAGTTTCCCATTTGTTTCAGTCTGTCAGACTGGCAACAGCGCCACAGGATTATTGTGGATTTTTTTTAATGCAGTATATACTTTTAATCAAGAATCAAGGTTTTGATGATCAATGTCTCTGACCTAACCTTTTATGGCAGTTTTAGAACATTTGCACACATCAGCATCTACACTATAAAAAAACTGGCAGGGGTCAAAAAGTGAAAAGATGTTTCAGACTGTATTAACCATCATGCGCTTGTGGTCAGATCAATAAAAACTCTTAAGATGAGGTGTAAAAGAGGCCTAACTACGTCTTATGTGTAATTGTATAACTTTTCATGTTGTTTTTAAATGGCTATAGTGTACTTTTTAAATGTACTGACAAAAATTTATGGTAAATTAAAAAAGAAAAAATGTTTCTGTAAACTTAAAGTGAGGTTTCCCCTAAAAATGAAAGGTATGTCATTACTCACCCTTCACTTTTTCCAAAGCAGATTGAACTTTTTTGTTGGTTTGTTTTGCTATATTAAGAAGATATTTGGAAGAATGTCTGAAAACAGTAACCATTGACTTCCACAGTAAAAAACAAAAAATAATATGGATGTCAATGTTTACCCATTATATATTCATTTGTGTTCAACAGAACCAACCAAACAAACAAAAAAAAAACTTTAAATTGTTTTTAAACAAGTCACGGGTCAGAAAATTATGACAGTTGTCATTTTTAGGTAAACTGTACCTTTAACTGTAACATGTAGGGCAGTTATGCAGTATGCTACTGTATGTTAATGTTGCATTGTGAAATTACTGTATATTTTACAGTAAAGATATTCAATAACGTAACTATATATAGAATAATATAAATGGTGCTGTAAATGTTAATACAGTATTTTTGCTGTAATTGATTTACCAGAAGGTACTAATAAACTGCTGCCAGTAAGTTACTGTAGATTCTACAGGAAACTGTTAACGGTGTATGTAAAAGATTGGTCAAATTACTTCTGAAGCTCCAGACTTAAGACATCATATGACTTCAGAAGGCTTAACAGAAAATGAAACAATAAAAGCATGTGGGCGGATAAATGATTTTTCATAATTGTTTATTTTTGGCTGAATAACTCCTGGAGCGCAGATCTACTGTCATCAGGGTCTGCTTCTGGTAATCTATTTGTCTCTGTGTTCTCTGTGCTGGGATGAAGCTGGTAAAGAGGGATGAGGCTTTAAACCAGTCTTTTGTTCTCAGCTCTAATCTGAAGGGATTTCTGCCTTATGCAAGAACGTATGAGACAGATTACATCTGCAGAGCTCAATCCTCTTTACTGCAGACACCTCACAGTGAAAACAGAAAAAGCGAAAGTGGGAGAAGGAAAGAGCGACAGAGGGACTGAAAGAAGAAGACAAATTCCCTGTCTGTGTCTTTAGTAAATAGTTGAGTCACAGGACCCCATCCTGAGACTAATCTCCTCACACTTAATACCTCACACACCAATCGCAAGGATTCAATGCAAATCCAATCAATAACAACTTGAATTTTGTTGGTCTAGTTTCTGCAGTTGTTTAGAAAAAGAAACATAGCAATAAAAAGTAAAAAGATGAGGGAGAAAATAAATAAATATTAGCTAATAAAAATAATTAATTTCAAGTGGAAACAACCTGGTGCATGCTAAAAATGCTGGACTCTTTTGACTCAAATTTGGGTTAAATGTGGACAAACTCAAAACATTTTGTTAAAAATATAAATCTGTGACTGGGTTTGTCCATATTTAGTCATAGATAAGGGCACAGATTTACTTCACAAACAACAATAATAAATCCTAAAATTTGGCATTGGGATCTTACATTTCGGGCAATACATCAAGGACTGTTTTTGATAAATTTAGTTTTTGATAAAGTTAGAAAAATGTATAAAAATTTTATGGAGTTTTAATTTAGAATGTAAATATAGTTTCATGTTACCTTAAGACTGATTAGATTGTATGAATCATTTACTGGAGATTCACTCTGGATAGATCATTTGAATCAGTGAGTCTTTAACTGGAAGCTTACTCTAAATAGATCATTTTAATCAGTGCTTCATTTCCTGAAGGCTCAGTCTGAACATATCATCTGAATCAGTCAGTCATTAACTTGCTCTGAACAGACAGTC
The DNA here is from genome assembly GCA_903798035.1 of Danio albolineatus. Lineage (NCBI taxonomy): Eukaryota > Metazoa > Chordata > Actinopteri > Cypriniformes > Danionidae > Danio > Danio albolineatus. The sequence continues at coordinate 572,670 of CAIGQQ010000835.1, forward strand.
TGAATCAGTAAGTCATTAACTGGAGACTTGCTGAGAACAGATAATCCGAATCAGTAAGTTGTTTCCTGGAGACTCGCTCTGAGAAGATAATATGAATCACTGAGTAATCTACTGGGAACTCGCTCTAAAAAAATCTGAATCAATGAGTCATATACTGAAGCCTTAATCTAAACAGATAATCAAAATCATTGAGTCATTAACTGGAGACTTGCTCTGAAAGGATCATCTGATTCAATGAGTAATCTACTAGGTACTTGGTCTAAACAAAAAATCGGAATCAGTGGGTTGTATACTGAAGCCTTGATCTGAACAAATAATCTGAATCAGTGAGTTGTTAACTGGAGACTCGCTCTGAACAGATCATCAGAATCAGTGAGTTGTTAACTGGAGACTCGCTCTGAACAGATAATCCAAATCAGTGAGTTGTTAATTGGAGACCCCCTCTGAACAGATAATCCAAATCAGTGAGTTGTTAGCTGGAGACTCGCTCTGAACAGATAATCCAAATCAGTGAGTTGTTAGCTGGAGACTGGCTCTGAACAGATAATCCGAATCAGTGAGTTGTTAATTGGAGACTCGCTCTGAACAGATAATCCGAATCAGTGAGTTGTTAATTGGAGACCCCCTTTGAACAGATAAACCAAATCAGTGAGTTGTTAACTGGAGACACGCTCTGAACAGATAAACTAAATCAGTGAGTTGTTAACTGGAGACACACTCTGAACAGATAATCAGTATCAGTGAGTTGTTAACTGGAGATTCGCTCTAAACAGATAATACAAATCAGTGAGTTGTTAACTGGAGACTTGCTTTGAAAAGATAATTTGAATCACTGAGTAATCTACTAGGCTCGCTCTAAACAAATCATCAGAATCAATGAGTCGTATACTTAATCTGAACAGATAATCTGAATCAGTGAGTCATTTACTCAATACTCACGCTAAACAAATCATCTAAATCAGTAAATTGTTTACTAAAGACTCACTCAGTTTAAAGGAATCAGTGAGTCATTTACTGGAGACTTGCCCTGAACAGATAATCCGAATCAGTGAGTTATTAACTGGAGACTCACTCTGAAAACATCATCTGAATCAGTGAGTCATTAACTGGAGACTCACTTTGAAAAGATAATCTGAAACATTGAGTAATCTACTAGGTACTTGGTCTAAACAAATCATCAGAATCAGTGAGTTGTATACTGAATCCTTAATCTAAACAGATAATCTGAATCAGTGAGTCATTTACTCAATGCTCACTCTAAAAAATCATCTGAATCAGTGAATTGTTTACTGAAGATTCACTGTGAACAGTTTATAGAAATCAGTGGGTCATTAACTGGAGACTCAGAACAGATCATTCGAATCTGTGAGTCATTACTGGAAATTTGCTCTGAAAAGATAATCAAAATCAGTGAACAAATCAACAGAATCAGTGAGTCACTAAGCGGAGATTTACTCTGAACAGATAATCTGAATCAGTGAGTCATTTACTGGAAACTCACACTGAAAAGATATTCTGAATCAGTGAACAAATCAACAGAATCAGTGAGTCGTTAAATGGAGACTTGCTCTGAATAGATCATCTGAATCAGTCAGTCATTCACTGAAAACTCACCCTGAACAAATCATTTGAATCAGTGAGCCATTAACTGGAGACTCGCTCTCAATAGATCATCTGAATCAGTCAGTCATTCACTGAAAACTCACCCTGAACAGATAATTTGAATAATTGAGTCATTAACTGCAGACTCGCTCTGAATAGATCATCTGAATCAGTCAGTCATACACTGGAGACTCGCTCTGAACAGATAATTTGAATCAGTGAATCATTAACCCCCAGTATCAGAATCAGAATCAGAATCAGTTTTATTGCCAAGTGTGCTTCACACACACAAGGAAGTTGCTTTGGCTACAGAAGCTTCCAGTGTACATAAAGTGACAAGTGACAACACAGAATAAATATTATAAAAGAAGACAATAGACATTAAACAGAGATGCAGTCCAACGATCTGGATGTTGAAATGTATGTACAGATTTGTTATAAATATACAGGTTATAAGGTGCTGTGTGCAAAAGAGTAAATATTGCATTATATATTGTTATAAGGTGCTGTGTACAAATGCGTAAGGAAAAGTATTGCATTCTATATTATTATAAGGTGCTGTGTACAAGTGCGTGTGAGAAGGTATTGCACATTTATTGCACAATAGGAGAAATATTAACTGTTCATGAGGTAGATGGCCTGAGGAAAGAATGGGGAATTACCTCATTCAGTGCATTGTAAATGTAAAAACGTTAAAGTCTAATATTTTGTTTTGGACTGTAGTTAAGTAAAAATCTAAGTTTTCTCAAAATAAATAAATAAATAATAATAGGTAATTTTGATGGTCTATTTGTGTATTAGTACACCGTCTGCCTAATATCTGTTGATACTGCTGCTAAACAGACATTTAACTGACTATAAGAAAGTACATGTCAACTTACACTAACTCTAACCCCAAGCCTAACCCCAACCTAACAGTCTACTTGTAATCTAATGAAAATTAGTTGTCATGTAGATACAATGCAATTTAAATAAAAAAAAACGGACCGTCAAAATAAAGTGTGACATAATAATAAATTGCCATGAAAAGCCATGGTTGCTTCAAAAAAAGGCTTCTTATCTAATGTTTGCTTCTGTTGCCATGATTAGTTAAGGGTTAGTTAAGTTGTGTTGTAGGTTTGTAGGTTTAGAGTTGGTATATGGTTGGTGGTACATTATAAGGTTGGGTCGATAGACAATGCCATTGTCCACCGCCGATGGCAGATAGACATCACGATGCTGAGCCAGCATCACGATCCTCCGCCCCCGTCGCAAACCTGCTCGTGAAAAATACACACTAGACCCCATTTACACTAATACGTCTTAGTTTTAAAATGCCATTTTAGAACGAAAATGATCCACATTCACACTGGCATTTAATCTAGCTTTTCTGACCAGCCCTCCGTCCACTGAAAACGCACATCACGTGGCCACACACCCACAGCCACAGCCACACACATGTGGTCATGCGCTCCTCTGAGCTCCAGAGAGCAGTACATGTTGGACAGTTTATCAAGGATGTACCACTGGATCGCGTCTCACTATAGTTGTTAAATGGGATATTTAATTAATCTTGTCTCTATCTAACGACTCTTCTGTCTTTTGAATCTATCAGGCAATGTGTCAGCGTTAGTACACTGCTTCAATCTTTCGCTTTCACGCCTTTACTTAGATTTTTTTTAGCGAAAACCTCACTGTTGGTTGGTTCCTGTTGGTTGTGCACCTTTTTTTACCAAACAAGTTTGTTGACGCCATTATAACGACACAGATCACTCTGCTTATTCATGCCAGAGTTCCGCAGAAAAAGTGATTGACAGATGGTAATTTTTGTGTAACTTATCTTTATTTATTTATGATTTGGCTATGGGTAAAACAAAGACCATGCGGGTCAGGTAGTTGAAACGGTAGGCTACAAATAATATTTTTGTTATGAATTAATTAATTATTCACTACGATGCCATTGTCCATCGCGATGTTTCACATTAGACATTGTATGCCAAATTGGTCGACATTGCCCAATCCTAGTACATTATTTTAAAAACATGAAGCAGCAGACATGGAAATTCGAATCGAAAGCAGCACATGCTAACAATATTTAACACATAATTCACCATAAATGCGCAACAGCATTATAGTGAACAAATCAGTATTTTTTTACAAGACAGAAAGACTGACTACTGTTCAATTTAATCATTTTCTATTACTTGTATCACAAAACACAGTAGAGCTTATTCCCCCCAAAAAACTATACACAAAAGTACCAAAATCTGAAACATTAATACAGTTTTGCAATGTGTAGAGAGACAAAATGAGTGCTCTTTGTCCATCTCTGGCAAACAGCCAATACACACACACACACACACACACATGCACACATTGACTTTAAGCCAGAGAGATGGTCCATATGTCCAAGGCGAGGGGGAAGAGCGACACAAACACACCTCTACCCTCTACTCTCATATTCCAGCATAATATGACAGCTCATACAGTCAAGCAAATGTGCCATAACTCTAATCAAATCCAAAAAGTTGGGCTTAAAAATACAAAACCTCATTAGCTGCCTATACCCACAAAGCATTTTTGGACATCTCGTGTATTTAAAATGACATCAAACATTTGTTTAAACAATCTAATGTTGCCTGCATGCTGCTATCTCTGTAGGCGGCTTGCTATACTTTAAAGATACAGCACCAAGCACCCTCAAGAGTGAACATCTTACCCTCTGAGACATCCGCAGGACACGCGACACATGTATGAGTAAAGAGAAGTCGGTTTCCTACATGACCTCAGGGACGTGCCGTGTGTGTGAATGTGCCCAAAAACAGCTCCGAGTTACTGGGCTGCAGTACTTCTGACGGCAGCTTGAGCTGGACGTCCTCTAACTGAACTACAAACACACACACACACACACACACACACACACACACACACACACACACA
>CAIGQQ010000835.1:577200-600357 GCA_903798035.1 Danio albolineatus
GCACGCACGCACACACACACACACACACACACACACACACACACACAAACCAGAAATATGTACAAGCTGGAACACTTGCCCTACTTTTAATTGCCCTACTTCTAATTTGATTTCCTAAGAATTAGGTTGTTTCAAGACATACACACACACTCACCACTCAAGTGTAATTTTTAAATTAGTAATATAGTTATATAATTAATGCAAGTCTCTGAATTAGTTTTGTTTTGATTGTACCTACAGTTTCAGTTTATTTTTGTATTAGTTATTTTAATACATTAACTTACATTGATAATGTAACAAGAATGTTTAATTTGGCAATTAGCTAAATTTATTTGCGCTATAAAATAAATGAAAAAAATTCAGTCAGGTTTAAAGTTCCAGTTAAAGTTTATTTTATTTAATGTAATGAACATCCAAAAGAAAAGGGCAACATCCACACAAAAACAACATGCAAGAGGCCTGAGAGATGTGTATTTTAGATTTGTAGTATTTGTGCACGTTTCGATTTTTGTTTCACGAGTTCACACTGTAGCTGATGATTGATTATAAAGCTTGTTTGTCATGCTGACCCAGGAGAGAGCCCTGAGCTCATAACATCCTCGAGCCTGTTTGCAAGGCGAGAGGGGAGTTTGAGCTCAGGTAGATCTCGAGAACTCCCCTGCTGTAGTAGCTAATGAACAGATGACCAGTGATTGCTCTTAAGGCCCCGTTTACACTAGTGCTTTTTAGTTTTAAAACGGCGTTTTAGCAAGAAAATGATCCGCGTCCACACTCGCGTTTTCACCCAGCGTCTCAACAGATCTCCGTCTTCACTAATCCACCAGAAACATATATCACATGACCATTCGCGCACTCTGGGCATGCGCGTTCAAGTATAAACAAGTATAAACAAGTATAAACGATGAACGCGATAGTAAAGAAAGCAAGAGAGGTCTTTTTGAGGACAGACGACGAGGTTGAGTTGTTACTTAAAGTAACAAATGAATATAAAACATCCATGGCTATCGAAAATACAGTGTTTACAGTGAAGGCTGGTCTGCTGTCTGCCGGTGACGTTATAGCCATGTGCGCTTGACAAATAAGGGAAGGATACGCAATGACCCAAAGCCCCAATCACGTAGCGAATCTCAGCAGCCACGTCTCTGTTTTCAAAAGTATGCGTTTTCCCACGTCCACACTGAGACGCTGCAGCAGCGTTTTAGAATGAAATGCTCTCTCCAGCGTTTCTAAAACGATCTGTTTTCGCACCTCGAAAACTCCGGCGTAGTATGGACGGATGGCGTAACCGTAGCAAAACTTATGCGTTTTAAAACGAAAACGCACTAGTGTAAACGGGGCCTAAGAGATAACTACTTACTAGGCGCATGTCTATGGTGCCATTTTGGATTAGTCAATTAGCTTAAGTTGCATGTTTTTGGACGGTGGGAGGAAACCGGGGAACTAAGGGGAAACCCACGTGAGCACAGAGAGAACGTGCAAACTCCGCACAGAAACGTCAGCTGGCTTGGTAAGGTATAGAACCAGTGACGTTCTTGCTGTGAGGCAACAGTGCTAACCACTGGGCCACCGTGCCACCCATCTAGGAAAGGAAGGGGAGTAGGGGTGGACGGAGGGAGGGATTCTTCAAAACGAAGATGGAAGTGATATGGAACTTAAGGTATTTATAGTGGCTTAGGAATCATCTGATTGGTGAATGATAAATTGAATAATGCGGGACCAGCAAGTAATCATAAGCACATGATCCTCTCGAAATTATTTTTATAAATAAAATTCACTTTGTTTTGAATTGTTTTTAGATTTCTTTTTAATTAACGTGCTTAGTAATTTTCACTAGCTTTTGTTTCCTTAATTTACTTCTGCTTCCCTAATCTACATTTTACTTCAGTTTTATTCATTCATTCATTTTCTTATCCGCTTAGTCCCTCTATTAATACGGGGTCGCCACAGTGGAATGAACCGCCAACGTATCCAGCATTTTGTTTTACGCAGCAGATGCCCTTCCAGCTACAACCCATCTCTGGGAAACATCCAAACATTCTCATACACTACGGACAATTTAGCTTACCCAGTTCACCTGTACCGCATATTTTTAGACTGTGAAACCGGAGCACCTGGAGGAAACCCACGCGAACATGGGGAGAACATGCAAACTGAGGCTCGAACCAGTGACCTTCTTGCTGTGAGGCGACAGCACTACCTACTGCGCCACCGTGTCACCCCTACTTCAATTTTAGTTTAAGTAAATTTTAAGTTTAAGTTTTTTTTTTTATTTGAGAATTTTTGCATTTCTTTTTGCAGATTTTTCACTTACTGAAAGTTGTACACAATTTGTAAACATTTCACCGTAGTTAACAATAACAACACTGGGTGGGAAATGAACGGTGAAGGCAACCTAAAAAAAGAAACAACTGCGCACCCTAAAATCAGCTGCTGAAAAACCAACAGAAAACCAAGTATAAATGCTGTAAGTATACATGTGTGTGTGTCCCACCCAAGAAGCTACAATTAGCAAACAGGTATTAACACCGTATTTTAGTATACCACAGAGAAAGCGCATTCCAGGGTGTGTTAACGGGTGTGTGCTAACAAGGAAAAGTGTGTGACCATTTAAGGCTGATTTTGTTAGAAGACTCTCTCTCTCTCTCATACACAGTGTTCTCAGTAGCTGGCGCTCTACCATCTAAACAGTGAGTCTGTGCCAAAAAGGCTTCAAGAGTCCCAAATGTAGAAAATATCAGGAGAACAGAAAACTGCAGGTTATTTTTACCCACAAAAAAAGACTACAAGGTTAAAAATGACATCATGACAGATCTTGGCTCTTAGTTTTTACAATGATCGTCTCCGTTTTTACCACAAGGGGCACAGCAGCAGACATTAGCATTAGCTTTTTCTTTTTTTATGGTCATGATACAAAGATAGTGTGAGGAAAATACTGCTGAGGAGAGCACTTTAACACTGTTAAAATAAAATTAAAAAACGTTCAGTTAACTTTCACAATTTCTATCAGTATTCTTTTTTAAGAAAAAAAAAACATGTCTCTCTTTTTTAAATTATGAATTGCCTCGTTGCCAAAAAACACATACAAAAACTAGGCTTCAGCTGCTTTCAGCCATATATAGGCACAATGGCAAGATGTGTTTCACCTACGCATCGCCATTTTCAGACCAGTGCAATCCTAATTTTCCCGTTTTCTGCCACGTTGTTTAAATAGTAAATCCATTTGAGTTACTTTGTGGACTCATGGGTGTTCCGGTCTAGAAAAGAGGTGTGTTAAGGCATATTGCTGGCACAATGCTATTATGAGAAACTAAAATAGATTGTGCAATAGACCAGCTGAAAGTAGGTTTAAGGTCCAGCGCAAAGCACGTTAGTTGTGTGCCTCGCTTACACATTGCTTAAAAGATGCAGGATGTACTGCAATACGCCAATATCTTTACAAATGAAAAAGAATTAAAGGATTAAAATATTACAAAAATTATTATTTTCTACATAAATATAAAAACCACTGCCTCAATGCCTTCTTCATGTCGGGGGGCTTTTTCAGTTTATTCACGACAACTTGCTTTTGTATAATGTTGTTATTATTGTTAGTATTATTTATTATATGCATATTTGTTTTATTAAAAACAAGCTTAGATTTGTCTACCTGTCAGGTCTTGGACCATATGGGGCATTGAATGTGTGTCTGGTTATATTTTTTTGACCGCACTTCGTTATTATTGTTAATTTATTTCTTTGCTGGAAATTAGAACTGTATTTAGAAATAGTTTTTAAACAAATCTTTGCGCTTAACAAACGAAATTAAATATGTAGGCTTATGGATGTCTTCAGCGGAGTACGTGCAACACAGTTTACTTATCCACAAAAGAGAGAAAGAGAAAGTAAAGAGGCCGAATGGAGGAGGCTTTTACTTAATCCTCACACTGCTGATGCTCTTTAACTCACTAGGGAAGCTTTAGGGTGCTTTCACACTAGCACTTTTGGTCCGCACCCGGGTTCGTTTGACGTCATAGTACGGTACGTTTAGCTAGTGTGAACACGTCTTCTGAACTCGGGTGCGCACCCATGAACCGTACCCGAGTCTGCCTGAAAGAGGTGGTCTGGGGTACGGTTCATGTGAACTCTGGTATGGTTCACTTGTAATATGAATGCAATCGTACCAAAAGCCGGAAGTGAACCGTCAACAGTACAGCCAACTATAGTTTTTATAATGTTCATTCGTGTGTGTGTGTGTGTGTGTGTGTGTGTGTGTCTGTCTGAGTATCACGCGCTGACAAGCGCGACTGAGACAGAGCAAACACAGTGATAATGCTTGTCTCCTCCAAAAACAGCTTTAGACATTGCGTGATGTTCTGAACGTGTATAATATGTTTGTGGCAGATAGACGCGAGCCGTTTTCTGTATGTTCTAAACCAAAAGGTTCAGTTAAAGCGAAACAACCGCGATGTGCGGACGTCTCTCCCTTTGGCGCTTTGCTTTCGTTTCCGTCGCCTGGCAACAGACGTACACAAAACATCGGCTTGATGACGCAAGCGTACCGGGGTTCAGAAGGAAAAAAGACAGTGTGAACACGAACCAACCAAGCAGGTGGCAAGGGGGGACAATCGAACTTGGGTACGGTCCAGGCAATTGATCCAAGTGTGAAAGCACCCTTAGTTTACACTTACAAAGTCTGCCATGTAAATTGCAAATGCGCCATAGTGCGATGCAACTGACTCTTAAAGGTAATGGGAGATGAGACTATGATTGGTTTATTCTCAAAACACACCATAACTCATTAAGAGAATAAGCTCAATCCTGTTAGACGATGCTCCGCGGCGCATTTTCTGCCGTGTAAATAGCAAAAGTGGATTCGGAAACGCCCTTAATGCTTTTGCGCCCTCGTAACGCTTTAGACTTTGTGCGTAGATCATTAAAATAGAGCCCAATATCTACTGTAAAAGTGTACTAAAAGAAGTGAGAGTCATTAGGAGAGAGATAGAAATGTAGAGAGAGAGAGAATGTAGAAATAAAAGAGAAATCTCCTCTTGCAGGGCAGAATTAGAGAAAGATAAGCAAAGAAAGTAATTTAAAAACAGATTAGCTGGTTGGTTGCCTGAATTTTATAGCTGGTCTCAAGAAAAATAAGAAGAGAAGAGAACAGAACAGACATTTTAAATTTATTTTGGAGTAATCAACCCATAAAACTGCTAATTTGTTGGCAGATTTATCAGTGCTTCAAGTTGCGAACCAGGTTAACCAGAGCAGATCTAGAGATGAGTTAATATCGTGAAATATCGTGATGCTCCAAGATGCTGAAAACGCTGCTATCATGAGCTGCTCATGTATAAATGAGAACAGTGCAGTGCTTTACGCATTTGAAACATTTCTCATATATTTAAATAAACATATTTTGTTATAGCATTAAGCCATTTCATGATTTCAGTTATACTACGAGGCTGTAGAATGCTTGATTCTGATTGGCTGATGGCCATTCTAATCTAAGGTGTGCAGTTATTTTCAGAAAAATCAAACGTATAAAGTAGTTCCAGGCAGCTCTTCATTGCATTAGGGGCTGATCACACCAAACAAGCTTTTACGTTCTGAGAACATGAGGCGCACTGCACTGCATTTTATTGTTGACAAGAAAATAATAAGTGCACTGCGCTTTTTAAGTTGCTAGGCAACGACTGAATAAGCTATGATTGTGCATGAGCGTTGCTGTTGATATTGTTATAGTTGTAATATTAAAAAATATTGTAATATTCAAGATTGTGAAGTTATACAGCTCTGAATAACTCCCACAAGTCTCTCCTCCATCTTTCAAAGTCCCCGTAGTCATCTTGACAGCACAAACACTGCTGTAACCTCAACAGAAACCCCACTTCTGCTTTCATTTGATTAGAGAATGAAAAAGGGCACAACTGATGTATCGGTCTGAGGATAAAAACCTGACAATTAACTTGATAAACCACATCTGAACAGTGTTTTTAGGTGTGAATCATTAATGAATAGTGGTAAAATGGCATCACTACCTCAGGTGTGCTTTATTTTCCTAACAAGTCAATGGCAATATGTCAATTACTGCCTGATTGTCCAACCTTAAACAGCAACTTATTTAAATGTACTAATATGGACATTTTGGACAATACAATATGCAATATCTGATAATATTAAACTTATAACCAATACAAGTCGATGATTAAAAATCTAGACTCTACAACAAGACACAACTAAATAAGGCGCACAACAACCTTTATTTTCAAAACTTAACTACAGTAAACAAGAAAACTTCAAATAGAAAGTGAAATAGCAAAAAATGTTGACCACAATTGACAGATATAATGATGATCGCTTGTGGGTGAGGAAATGAAAAGATTACCGCAGCTCTAGCACAACTAGTACAAAGAAGCTAACAAGTACAAAGCTAACAAGCTAACAAATACAAAGAGGACTATCATTCACTGGTGCTCTGAAAAACAATTTCCATAAAGAAGGCCCCATTTAAACCTGATATCAAAACACATTTGGATTATTCCGATTTCTCTTGGAATGATGTTAAATACAGGTGTAACTAGTGCATTAAACACGTCCAGAGGTAGACTCAAACTAATTCACTCTGATTGGTTGTGTAGTGTAAAAACCCATGTGGTTGAATGCATTCAAACAGCCAGAAACAACCACCTACTGAATGGACATCTGATTGTATTCATTGTTGTGTTGTAAGAAAGAACTTCAAAACAAGGTATTCCTATTTCACAGCCAAAACACTCTGATTGCAATTGAAACTGTAATTGACAGAGAGAATAAAAGACCAAGCACGAGTCATCTTAAGAATCTCAAGTGGTCAAATACAATACAACCAGGAGGAAAACGCAAAAAAGTCTGAGCTGACCATTGGTGAATATAGCACTAAAAATACATTTTATTTCTGATTAGAAAAAAAACTAAATGAGCCACCTAAAATGTGTTAATAGCACTCTTGTGCTCTGGTGTGAAAGTGACAGGAGCAAGAATGAGATTCTTTGGTTTAAAACGCCTGTGCAGAGCTAATGTGCCAACCAGACCATAAAGAGTCAAGATGCTGTTAACATGGCCCAAGAGGTCACTTTGAAATCACACTACAACCTTCTGAGATTAAACACCAACATATCTAACATCCCATTACATATAGTCATCAACATGTGTTACAGAAAGCAGGGCTTAAAGGAACACTCCACTTTTGTTTCTGGAAATAGGCTTATTTTACAAGTCACCTAAAGTTAAACAGTTGAGTTTTACCATTTTTACAGTCATTCAGCTGATCTCTGGGTCTGTTGAGACACTTTTAGCTTAGCTAAGCCTAAATCATTAAATATGATAAGACCATTAGCATCTTGCTCAAAATATTCCATTAATATGCCAGCATTATAGTTCCTAGGCATATCAGCACAGAAAATAGCAACATTTTTATTCCTCTCAATTTGATACAAGAAGTTACTACAAAAGAATCAATCTTTGAAAAAAATATGACCAAAACTGTATTTTGAATTTTGTTTTCCGTGAGATGCTAATGGTCTAATCCGATTCAACAATTTATGCTAAGTTAAAAGTGCTATCGCCAGACCCTGAGAAATTGGTAAAACTCAGTTTACAGATTAACTCTAGAAGACTTGTAAAATTTGCATATTTCCAAAAAAAGCGGAGTGTTCAATTAAGCATTGGATATCTCCAGCTGTAAAGGATAACCAACCCTAAATGGAAATTTTGTTCACCATTTACTCTCCCTTGTATCATTCCAAATCTGTATCTCTTTCTTTTTTCTGAAGAGCACATAAGAAGAAGATATGATTGTAGAATGCTTTTTACGATACACTGGAAGTTGGTTAGGATAAACAGAAGACGACAGAAGTTAAGTCACAGGGGCAAGTAAATGGCAAAAGTTTGATTTTCGGATGAAATAACCTTTTAAAAGTGGTATTAACATCATTACCTATTTCCTTGGCCCCTTTTCTCCAGACTGTCCCCTTTGGCCTTGGATGATGGCGTCTCCCTCCCATTCTCCTGCTCCAGTGTGGATGGATCCAGTCCAGGGAGGGGGGTTCGCTTGCCATCCACTGGTCCGCTCTGGATCCTCACCTGAGCCTTAAGATCAGCTTCAGAGCTCCTTTTCATGGCTTGGAGTTGTGCTAAAGGCACTATGTCGCTGTCTTGAGGCCTGTGCCAGACCGTCTGCTGACTCGTACAGTTGTAGTAGTAAAACCGATTGCTGTTGCTATCGAAAAGCTCCCACCACTGGTTGCCGTCCGACTGACGAACGGGGGCGCCGGGTGGTGGTTCCCAACCACACTCGCCTGTCAGCAGGTTGACATACATGCGCTCCCTTGAGCGTGGCTCCACGATCTCCACCCAGTCAGATCTAGAGAGAAAGACCATGGGAAACAAAATCAGGATGGACAAGGTGAAATATGGTGTACACTACAAGACAATCAAACACCTGGTTAGGTTAATGGTTCATTAACATTGAAAATTCTGTACAGTTGTAAATCCTAGTTTGCAACATAAATAGGATTTTAAGAAAGGCCACATGTGGAGTTTTTGGGTCCCAAACTAAAAAATAAAACAACATATAGTCCTGCACTGAATTGCTTAGTGCACCCACACCAAAACTGAACTAGAGGTACAAACAAAAATAAATAACTTTTATGATGTAAATTTGCAATTAAACTGTGCTGTGTTTAGTGCTAAATACACTCGCTGTATGTGTACACATATGTGAACAGCTGTGTAAAGAAGTCCAAACAGTACCAAGAAATCATCAATCAAACACATACAGTAAGCGAAGTTCTTCTGCACGATGACACTTATCGCTTAAATTAGCACTACTATAATGTCATTGCAACATTGATAAAATGACGCCTCTTGTTCACTGTTGATAAAATATTACTGTAAATTAAATGTGTTGATAGCTTGTGTTTTTTAACCAGTACTGAATAATAATAGGCAAACATACAGAAAACCATTCATTCATTCATTTATTCATTCATTCATTCACTCATTCATTGATTCATTAATTAATTCGGCTCAGTCATTTTTCTATAAGGGCTCGACACAGCGGAATAACCTGCCAACATATGCTTTTACACAACTGATGCTCTTCCAGCACCATGCTGGGAAACTCCCATACATACACTACGGCCAATTTAGTTCATCCAACTCACCTATAGCGCATGTTTTAGAACTGTCGGGGAAACCGGAGCACCAGGAGGAAACCCACTTCAACTCACGGGAGAACATATAAAATCTGCACAGACACACCAACTGGCCCAGCTGTGATGTGGACCAAGGACAGTGCTAACCACTAAGCCACCGTACTGTCCCCAAAAAAGTTGTATGTTGCAACACCACATCTTCCTGTTGTTCTGTTTGGATGTCTTTAGTTTGTGTTGTGTTTGAACCACACTGATGTTCATTTAAAAGCAGACTTTATCTTTTCAGCAGTCTCTGCTTTATTTTGTGCATACCAAGGTTCAAAACCAATGTAAACATACAGGACTGCAGAAGAAAAAAAAAGAGTATCTTAATCAAATGTTAGCATCAACTAATCAATTTTTGTGTTTTTGTTACAATTGCCTTTTTAAGCCAATGCAGTGCCACGCTGCCCAGCAATGTTCAGCGTGCTGGTTGCACTCTCCTTTTAGCTGACTTTGATGCGCATGCATCAGTAAAATTCCTTAAAGTATAAAGTCTTACAAAATGACTTTATATTATTTAATAAAATTTAAATAATTAATCCTTAGATTTTTGGCCAAGTACAACCAGAATTTGTATTCATACTAAAGACACAATAAGAACCTGTTTCTCTTTGACTCTTCACTTTAACAGCTGAACAGAGATCCAGCTGGCCTCCACACTTCCACTTATTGCAGGAGTGTGCAGGTGTGAGCCAGAAAACACTCAACTAACAGTGACTTACCGTGGTTCAAACTCAACACACACTCAATACGTGATAAACCTGCAGCAACAATCCCTCATGTTGAGGTGTTCATCACTGGTTATGTTCAGACGTTCATATGTGCAAGTTTTCCCACAGTCTATTTCTGGAAAACATGCCCTGAATATGAGGTCAGGTGGGTTTACCAAGCCAGATTTGGCATTTAGGGGCGACCAGGCACACGGCCCACAGACGAGAGCTTGCAATAGTGGGATAGATAGTGAATTTGGCTCTCTGCTTGTCTCTAATCTTCCAAGAGTTACAACAAAAGATCTGAAGCCGGAGATTAACAGGCATATCTTCCTCTGCTACAGATGGCCAACAATGCACAGGAAACAGATATCATCCAGCTCGGAGCTTTCTCTAAAGCAGTCTGAGGAGGTCTGAAACTGTTTCAGGAACAAGAATCACATCTACAAGCATGAAAAAGCACCTGTTCAGTTCAGGCCAAAAGGGAAAACCTAAAGTGCATCTGTTGCAGTCTTTCATATTTGTTTGCTTTCCAGATATTGTCTTTAAGGAGTGGAAAGGAGGTTTATTTTTTATGTTATGCTGGTTGAAAGTCTCTTCACATCCTGATACCAATCATTACATTAAATGGTTTAAAACTATTTATATGCAATTTAATCAGTATAGGGGAAAGTTAATTTTGAAAGTAATTGAGTTACTCCCCAAAAAAGTAACCAGTTGCGTTATTTAATTTGTTTTATGGTAAGTAATGTGTTACGTTACTTTTAAGTTACTTTTCCATTACTTTTGCATTACTTTTTCTTATTTGGTTTTATCTCTTTCAGAACTTTATGCAGGTTTTTATTCTTCTTTTTATTAATGGGGGAGATCTGCAATTAGCAATGCACTGAATAACCTTCATTTACCTTTAGAAAAATACATAAAAAAAAAGTAAGATAATGTTATCTTCCTGATCCCAGAGATATACATGCCGTATACACAGTAGGGCTGCACAATATATCATTTCAGCTTTGATATCGCAATGTGCGCATACGCAATTGTCACATCACAAACATATGCAATGTTAGGTCAGGATTATAGTTGACCAGAAGCTACATAATTGTATTTAATCACTGTATTTATGTGGAATTTATATGATTTATGCAAAAAACATTTCTTACTAAGAAATGTGGTCTTGTCTCTAGTCCAAATATCTACATTACAAAGATAACAAGATATTTTCATTTATTTCTTCTGACGGGGAAGAACAATTAATATTTTTATTTGGTCTAAGAATTTTTATTTATTTATTTATCAATTTTTTTTATATTTGTACCAGAAACAAGACTGTGGACAACAACGAACTTTGCTACAAAGACAAAACAAAGTATGAAAAGATTTTTTTTGCACTTATGCGATTATTCAATTTCTGTACCGGAATACTGATAGACTCCCCAGAAAAGCGTTAAATTAAGCTATTCAAACCATCAAATAATATCAGATTTTTCCAATAGTCCTAATATACAGAATAATGAAAGTTTTAAGCAATGTGTTTGCTACTTTTGTAAAGCCAAATCACTGTCCATTGAGACAATCCCCTCTTCCTATATCCTACTGTAACTTAAATCTAATAGAGGTTCAAGTGTGTGTTATTGACACACAGTCATACTTCTGTGCATTCTGGGGTTGATGACACAGAGGCCACTTGACAACAACCCACACAAATACAGCACATAATAGCACACTCACACCATAATGTAGTACTTTTGTTTAGATCTGACTCTAAAAATGGAATTAAAGGGATAGTTCACCAAAAAAAAAAAAAAAATCTGTCATCATTTACTCAATTTTCCAAACCAATTGTATTATTTATTCATTTATTTTTGTTTTGCTGAACACACAAAAAATGAAGAATGTAGGAAAATATTAAGTTAAACAAATACTGTTGAAGTCAGTAGTGGTTACCGGTTTCCAACATTCTTAAAATTCATTCTTTTGTGTACAACAGAAGAAAATAAAAAACCTCAAACAGGTTTTATTAGATTAGATTAGATTCAACTTTATTGTCATTACACATGTACAAGTACAAGGCAAAGAAATGCAGTTTAGGTCTAACCAGTAGTGCAATAGCAGCAAGTGCAGAATACAGATATAAATTATAATGTGCAGTTATAAAAAAACTATGGTGATATTTAGATATGGATGTACTATGAACATTATATACAGGTTACATTAGTTATGAACAGAGATTTACAGTAAATGATTATACGTACAGGTTGCTATTAATAATCAGAAGTGTGCAGATAGAGAAACATAATTACAAGTGTATATGTACAGTGGGTATGTACAGTTCAAATAAATTAAGTTCATGTACAGTTCAAATAAATGTTTGAAATGAGTAGAGGGAGTGTAAATGAAGAGAGAATTTCACTTTTGAGTGAACTACCCCTTTAAATTCAGCTTCTTCTGAATTTAAATTTTAAATTTTTTTTTTTAAATTAAAATGTTAAAGTTTCTTCTTTTGAACATGAATAAAAATATCTAGAAGTTGGTAACTTTTAAGCTGCAACAGTTTTGAAGACCATTTGCTTTCATTGTGGGGACTAAAAACACCAAATATATTCTGTTATCTTGCATTATTCTCAAAAAATTCTGTTATATTGCACTGGCGATATAAACAAATAATAAATTAATTTGGATGAATAAATACTGAAACAGTTTCTATTGTATGAACTCTGTATTTTATTTTAGTGTCACCTAATCAGTTCGCCTATTCAGATTTATTATCCTCCTGAATATTAAATAATCAATTTGACTTAAAACAAGTTTCCTGGAAAGCATTTTTACAAAACGTGTTTTTTTCGTATATCCCAGACAACAATTCAAACAGCGTAAAATATATGACAATAACTATCAGCCTAAATAATAACCAGGGTTCAACACCAAGGATTTTTTCTACTAGCCCGATTGGACCAGTGGTTCAGATTTTTACTTACCCTGCCAAAATTTTTCACTGCACCCACCAAAAAAAAGTTAATTGCCATTTCTTAGCCACATATTTTAAATAATGTGTCAAAAATAATTTCTTAAAATGTGATCTTAAAAGGAAAATGTGCAGGTATTTTATTGCAAAACAAAACTTGGCTGACTTAAAAATGACAGCAAAACATCACAAAACAGACTTTTTCTTTTAGCCTCATAATTTGATGTTGCCGTCATGTAGTCGGCTCTTTGCCTTGTAGGTTTTTAACAGGTTATGGAAAAAAAATAACGTGCTCACAAAATCCAATCAGATAAGAGGAACCCAAAAAAGAAATATGGTATTTACAACTTCACAGAGAAGGTAGCATTCAAATATTTGAAAGCACAAACTATTTCTTGATTTTAAGACTATATATGCATGTAATTGACAAATAGTCACAGGCAAATTAAAATTTAGTGACAAGGCAGCACTGGCCTGATCGGGCCAGTAACGATTATGTCTACTGTCCCGAGCATCTTTCACACTGTCCCCGGGCCATCGGGCAGTCCTTATTGTTAAGCCCTGATAACTCATTCAAATTATAATTTACATCTTAAATTAATAGGGTTTTATATGGTTTTTATACATTAGAATAATTAACAATTACCCAAATTGTTAATAAATGTAAATGTATGTAATTTAAACACAGCAAAATTGGAGAAAGAAATCTAAATGAGCTGATAGAGTTTCATTAAATTCACAGGCAACATTTCAGTGTAAATGAAAGTCATTACTTAAAAAATTGTTAATTTTTAACCCTGAACCACTGAAAATTAAAATCTGGACTGACAAAGCTTTTACTATACACCCAGTTGCAATATACCCAGTGAAAATAAAGTAAATATTTTACCCACTAAAATTTTACACCACCGACAAGTAATAAATATAATTAATATCTTTATCAAATTTACAAGCCATTTACTTTAATATAGGAACAGTTACTATTAATTATTTAGCAGACGCTTTAATCCTAAGTGACTTACAAACTCAAAACACCATCAATCTATGCAGTATATGAACCCTAACCCAAACTGTTCCAGCATGCATCGATGACTCAATCTGTACCATACACATTAAACACCAAATGGTTTCAGACTTTACCTGTAGAAAACACTACACTTGTGAAATCATCAAGTTAACGTTCTGAAAGTGAATCCATATCCACAAAAGCACACCACAGACTCCACCGACTGACAGCACTGACAATCACTCAGCATGTGTGTAGCTTCCTCTTCTGACTCAAGGAGGTGGACACCAGAATTGTGTGTGTGTTATTTACCTCCACTGTGAGGGTCTTTCCAGGACAGTGAGTCGGCCCTACCCTATCTCAGCATGCACCGAGAGGGCCATCTGCTGAGTGTGGGGGTCAGCGGTGAGCTCATAGCGGCCCTGTAAACCGGACCACAAACCCCTGACCCCCACACTCACATGACCAGAGGACCAGAATAGACACCTTTTGTGCTAAAGGCCATGTGTCGAGAAAAGAGCAAATGAGTCGTTGAGATGATCAGACACAAAGGAATGAGAGCACATAAAAGTTTTTTTGTGATCCCTATGACTGAGTGCCTTGTTTCACTAGTGCAAAGGTTCCTAAAGCAAGCAATGCCATATAAGAACCATTTCTGGCTCCTCAAAGAAACTTTAGGAGCTTTTGACAACACAAACACTTAATACAATTCACATAGTCTGCACATAGACATCACCTTTTTTGGAAAGACACATACACTAGAGCTGCACGATTATTCGAAAAAAGGATTAAATCTCGATTTGACCCCCTAGACCCCCATTCAATTAGTTTGTCATGGGGGCCAGTTCATGAAAAGCATCCCAAATGAGGGGCCGGAGAGATATGACTTGCAATATAAGTGATGACACAACAGCAATATAAGAGCCCATGCTGTATTTTGCTCCTTAAGACACCCATGTTGGCTTTTTCTACATTAAAATGTTAATATGTTGTATTTTGAGATGACATAACATCACTGCATTGTACAATGTGGCTTTTTTTTACAGACACATTCAAATGTTGTATTTCAAAGCTCAACAAAATCAGTGTATTGCTCAAGCAGACTTCTTCTACAGTACATTCAGACAGATTCATATGTTATGTTTTAAAATGCGTAACAATTGCATAGCGATGAATAGCAATAATAGATTTTGGATGTATGATTATAGTCTGAAGAATAATCATGGTTTCACGGTTATCATGATTATTGTGCATTTATTAAATTCAGAACACTACTAGTTTAGAAAATCACAAGAAAACTGCTTATATTTTAAAGTGTTGTTTATTGCTGCTCAGGGACCAAATACAGCACAAAATATTAATAAACAAACCACATTTCATCAAACTTTAAACTAGCATACATTAGGGCTGTGCAATATGGACAAAATAATCATGTTGCGGTTTTTGGATTGAATATTGCAATTGCGATTTTATCTGCAATTTTGGCAACTGGTTTTGCTTTTTCAAACAAGCTACATACACACATTCTAAATATATTCAGTGCACAAGAAGTGCATAACAAAACGTTTCACAAAGAAAAAAAATAGTATTAAGTTTAAGAAATAAAACGTTAGTAAAATTGTCTTTAAAACAGACCACATAATATAAATGAAGATTAACTAACCTCAACTCTAGTTAAAAACATACTGTGCTAACTGCTTGATAAACAAAACTGTAATAAATTTTCTTAAAACATGACAACTAACCTCAATTCCAGCCATAACAATAATTACAAACTAACATAAATCAAAACCACCCATTCGTTCTCCCGCTTAACTTCGTAGTGTGCTCTGATTGATTAACATCTTTCTCCCGCTCAGCTTAGCTGTAATTGCCCGATGTGTTGCATCAGCTGATTGGTTAACATATTAAAATCATGCGCACAAGAACTTGAACAAAAATCAAAATAAATTAATAGATGTTCTACAAACATATCCAAATGTTTTCAGCTGCCCGCACCACTCGCTTAATGTCAGGGGACTCACTCTCTGCACAGCCTTTAACTGCAGCTCGTGCTGTATTGAACAGACGCAATTCACTTTATAACTATAGCGACCGTTTTTTGACTGAACTAAATTTAGTTTTGATGTCTTGGTCACACTATTTTGAGGGCCTGAACAAACTGCCTCAGGGGCCGGGTCCAGCCCGTGGGCTGCCAATTGAATAGCCCGCCCCTAGACGATCTTAAGCCAACATTTGTATGATTCTGCCAATCATATTTTCAAGTTCAGGAGAGAAGCAAAGGCGTCCGCACAAGTCTTCACATTGTTTTACATACATTCCTCAGCAAAATGGACACCTCCAAATGGTGTTCAAAGAGTCACATGCTGTATTTATAAGGTATAATTCACCCAAAAATGTCATTTCTGTCGTCATGTAATGATGTATTCGTGACCGCGAAATCACACATGACGTGAGCTGACTGTGAGCTGTTACCACAGAGAGGGCAGTCGCGCGCCTGTGAACACGATGTCTACTTGAGTGAACAGAACTTGCATAGGCTGTGAATAACAGGTAATAAAGTTGTAAATATTATTCAGTGTATGGCACAGAGCGATCGTTTAAAGCCGCAAGGAAAGTATAAACCGCACAGTGAAAATGAAAACGTAAGCAGGCACATCATTTAAATCATATCACATTTTAGAGCAATGATTATGACAAGCATTTAATGTTTTTCTTTCATAGCGAACACAAGGTGTTGTGCATGAGTATAAATGTTTAACAGTGTCAGTATAACTACTCTAGCCTATAGAATGTTGAATAAAATGCAAGAGGGAATCTGATAATGACAAATCTCTGATTTTACCAGTAGAAAAAAAAACGTCTAATAATGTTGTCAATAACAAATGACATGCATATGTCTCAAACATAATAATACAACATCAGAATTATTAATAGTTATATTCTGATGTCATCACTTTACTGTGCATTAATGACCAGAACAAAGTTCAAGTCCACCATTTAACCAACAGTAGATCTATATATAATATTATTATTGTTGTTTTACCATATCTTTGAGAAATAACAGTAACAATAGCCCACTCATATTAACCTTTATTTTACATCTACAGAATCGTGAGAAAATCGTGATCTTCATTTTAAGCAAAAAAAATCACGATTCTCATTTTAGCCCGAATCGTGCAGCTCTACTATATACTATGAAACTGCAGGTTAACTGTGTTTATATA
The DNA here is from genome assembly GCA_903798035.1 of Danio albolineatus. Classification (NCBI taxonomy): domain Eukaryota; kingdom Metazoa; phylum Chordata; class Actinopteri; order Cypriniformes; family Danionidae; genus Danio; species Danio albolineatus. Next base: position 594,318 of record CAIGQQ010000835.1, read on the forward strand.
TAAGTTCTGTTTACTTAAAGGGAACCTATTATGCAAAAATCACTTTCATAAGGGGTTAAAAGACAACTGTGTGGCAACAGTGTGTGAATATAACCAGCTTCCAATGGTAAATATACATTAATTCTATTTTTTCATAATCACACTTGATAAAAATAGTCTGCAGAAACACTTTGCGTGACATTCTCCATCGTACGTGTCATCAGAGGGGAAAAGCCCTCGATATCCCCATTAGTGATTATCTCTCGCTCATTAGCATGGTTAGTCTTGATATTGAATCTGCCACTATGCTGACACGCAGGCGTTTTTAGCTCCGCCCTTTTTTGAAAAGCTTTTTTGAATTTAAAAGCGACAATCATCAAAATAGCACAACTATTACTAAAGCCAAAAGGGCACAGCTTCAGAGTTATAAAACATTATTTGAGTGATATTTTGAGCTGAAACTTCACATACACACTCACATCAGAAAGTTATTTTTTCATTCATTCATTTTCTTTTCGGCTTAGTCCTTTTATTAATCTGGCGTCGCCACAGCGGAATGAACTGCAAACTCATCCAGCATATGTTTTACACAGCGGATGCCCTTCTGGCTGCAACCCATCACCCAATTAACCTATAGTGCATGTCTTTGGACTTGTGGGGGAAACCAGAGCACCCGGAGGGAACTCACGTGAACACAGGGAGATCTTGCAAACTCCACACAGAATTGCCAACTGACCTAGCTGAGGCTTGAACCAAAGACCTTCGTGCTGTGAGGCGATTGTGCTACCCACTCTGCCACCGTGACGTCCAAGTTATTTTTTTATTTTTTATCTTGTAAAAAGAGGCAAAATAGGTCCCCTTAAATCTTTCTATTATGTGCCAATCTGAGACAGACACCATGAAAAAGGTTTCATTTGTAATACAAATGCATTAGTCGTGGCTTTGGTACAGTGTTTAGTGCAAGTTAGGGCTGCATGATACTGGGAAAGTATTCAAAATGCAATACTGTTGTTTAGTATCGCAATAACTGTATTTCTTACGATATATAACTAACTTGCAAAATAACATTTTATCAGCAATATAGCATTTATGTTATGATCATACAAAAATAAATAGGTAATACACCTAAACATTTCCTTGCCATTCCCTTGTTTTCTTCTTGCCTTGTTATGGTTTTAAAATGGAATATGCTGTCCAATGTATTTGTTTGTGTTTTGTTTTTTTGTAAATTCAAATCAGTATTCGCATTTATTAGCCAATATTCCAGTATCGACCAACATTTACATACCAGAAAGGAATTTCCTTTTACCCACAAGCGAATAAGAGAAACGGCACTTCACTGCCAGCACATCAGGCCTTCAGTTCAGTGGATGTTTAAAAAATTTCATGCCAACAGAAGTCTAACAGATGCATGATAAAAACAGAGCTGTATTGTTTGAGAAATACACCAGTACCCGCTGACTAGATAAAGACGTTATTGAGCTGCAAAACACACTCTGTATAAACTTTCACATAGCTGTGCGTGCTTCAACGGAAAATATGCTTGTCCTTTTGAACACGCTGTCTTCGAAAAAAGAGCCTGGCGATTTCCCAAACGTTTGTGAGAAGAGGTCAGAGTGTCATTAATGAACATTTAATTTGTTAGAGAAATGTTCAGAAGAGTGTTAAATTCTGAGGGATTCAGTGTTTTGAATGTGGCCAGTGCTCAGAACATGTCTAGACATGCAGACAGCCAGGGCAATGAAAAAACTTACTTTTTTTGTTTCTAGGCCAAATATCATTTTCATACAAATACAAATAACATTTTCATACAACTAACATTTAGAAACAAATATAAATAATATGCCAAAATTCTGCAATTTTCCCCCTAAAAACAAGCAAAATAAGCTTGTTTTTCCTTTTAACATGAGATTATTATGCTTGTTTTAAGGAAAAACTGACTTCATTTTGGCAACTTAAATTTGGCAAGAAAAGCTTTTTTATTCCACAACTGCCCACAAAAGAAAAGCTTCTTCAATTTCCCCTTTTATGTTTATATTCTGAGTTACTATTCTTAGCAATACTTGAAGCAAGGAAAAACATGTCAAGTCATAACTTCTTTTGGTGAATTATTGGGCAATTTTTGTAAGGTTTGTGTTTTTTTCCCTGTCTGCTTATTGTCGGCTCAGTAAACTTTTTAAAAGTCTTTTAAAATTTGTGAATCATTTAACTTTATATGAAATCCACACCTCATAAAATAATAATAATAATAATAATAATAATAATAATAATAATAATAATTATAATTATAATAATAATAATTTTAAAACAAAAATTATGACAAAGCAAATCTAAAAATCTAAATTGATTTTAAAATAATAATAAATGCAATAAATGTAATAAAATCAATGTTTCATTACAATTAAATTGAAAACAGAATAAAACATTTATTTTGCCATGTCAGTCTCACATTTTACAATTGTATATTTTTATTTGACATTTGCTATTGAAAAAAGAAGGAAATTTAGATTTACATTTATAACTTTGCATTTTGATGTAATTGAATTTTTTGGAATAAAATCATATAAAATATATAATCATATAATTCTTTATAATTTCTTTCCTTTTGGTCATTTTGAATGAATTAATAAATAACCTATTTTTTTTGGTTTTATAAATATGCATTTACAAACAATGAATATGGTAGGTATTTAGACTTCTGAAAACTGTATGGTTAAAAAAATCATTTTTATTTCACCTTTTTAAATTTATTTATTTAATTTTATATTTATTTTTACGTTTTATTTATTGTTTTATTTAAAGGTGCTGTATGTGAGTTTTTTTAATCTTCTAAAGCATAAAGCTACCATAATTTGCAGATATTTAAGAAACATCGTAATTGAGCAGTCTTGTTTATCTAAAAAACATTATGCTGAATTCAGATTCTGCTTTGAAAATGTGCATTAAATGCTGGAACGTCTGTCTTTGTTTTGGGCATTTAACCAGCCCAATGCCAGTTTAGCCAATTATACTTCAGCACCCTGGACTGCCTTGGTGGAAAAGCATATTTCATTCATTCAGTCAGGAAGGCTGTCAAAGCATGCGTCCGTGACTGAAACGCAACCCTCAGTGGACAGTACCAGACTCCAAAATGAGGCGCAAATTTAGAGTTCCACATGAGGTGGTTATTAATTAGCAAATAATATAAATATTATGAAAGTAAACACTAGGTGTGCAAGTTACATTGTAACCTGTGTCCTAACAACATGCTACGTGATGAGATTTGCAGTGATAAGCAATTTGGCTGTTTGCACAAGACAAAACACGACAGAAATTTTAATACAACCATTCAGAAGCAAAGAATATGCAGTCACTCATGAAATGGTAAGGTTTACGATCTAATTAATACACATTAAACCTCTTTAACTTTATTACTGTACATGTTAAATGTACATGTTGAATCACTGGTGTTGGCTTGGTCTGAGTCACAGTTCTAAAGTTCAGTTTTGGATTATATTTCAGATCTGAGGCGATCTATCTGCTGCTGCCTTCAGTATGGCATGGAGTGTCTAGTAAAAAGGAGTTCAAACTCACATAATCAGCATTTAACAATGAATAAAGCACATGAGGTTTACCTGAGGTGATCATTGTCAGCTTTCTGTTGTAATAGAGTCCATTTCTAAAATATTAATTTAAGCTTTTGGTTAAAACAAAAACTCCTTTTAGTATGGAAAATATTCCTTTATTACTTTTTTTTAGAACACGATATAAATCAGACTTTGTTGGTGTTGTCAATCTGGCAACCTACTCTTACGTGTGTTTTAAACCAGGAGTGCAATATATAGTTCAACCACTGGATGTCAAACTTACATATTGCATCTTACATTTTTTATATATTATTTTACGTTTTATGATTTGATATTTTTTAGCTTTATTTTAATTTTTAAATTTTAGGCTTTAATTCATATTTTTCATTTTCTTTTATGTTTAATTTTATTATGTTTTAGATTTTCTGTTTTGTTTTCTGTTTGAATTTATGCTTTATTTTAGTTTTTTATTTATATTTGACATTTTATTTTAGATTTTATATAATTTTTTACATTTTATTTTAAGTTTTATTTTATTTTACAATATATTTATTAATTTTTGTAACTTTTTACTTTACTTGCATGTGAACATGTCCTCGTGTGACTGTTTTTCTGTCAAACATCAGGCTCTCAGGGTCTGCATAAGGACACGTCCATCCAGCATAAAATTTACATCCGGTATCATAAAACCTGCTGGGAAACCAGAAACACATTTGAATGTGTATTTAAGGCAGTCGCCACAAGTGATAAGTCTATTTCAGTCCCTATCTCTCTCTCTCTCGCTCTCTCTAAAGAGCAAAGGACACCATCATGTTAACTCACTCTGGCATACAAGCACACACACACACACACACACACACACACACACACACACACACACACTCATAGCCCTCGGGCCTCACAGCTGTGCCTCTTGTGATGTGTGTAGTAAACTTGATCAGTGAGCGGAGGGACAGGCTGGATCTTTGGGCGATTACAGTTTGAGGATGTGAGGGCTTTTTTTAATCCTCCTTCATGGACAGCAGCCCTCAGACCAGAGCTCCTGTGACTGTTTGGGATCAGATGAGTTTAGCATGTGATTTGTTAACTCTGTGGTCGCGAATGGGAGCTGCACAGTGTAAAAGTGTATGAGAGCGCAACACAATCTCACAGCAGTTTCTAACTTTTAGATTCAATGGTTAATGTGTATGAACTTGTAAAATCGCATTCGTACATTTTAGTATGATCTGCTTATCCCCCCATGAGGGTGAGGTTAGGGGAAATGCTTTTTTAAAGGGGCCGTCCAGAGTGTATTTTTATAGCTTGGTTGTGTTTATGGGGTGCAAAGCAACGTGTGCTCATGCTTCATTTGTAAAAAATGTGGTTATTTTTTCTTATCTCCTACTTTGACTATATACAGTTACTCAGCTAACATGAAAACAACTGTCATATTTCCTAGTTCCTCTGAAAGGCCCACCCTCAAGAGGCTCTGATTGGTCAGCTATTATAATGGCAGCGTCACACCTCAACTAGCACATACTTTGCCTCAGCGTTGTAATCACTGTCAGTCAGTGTAACTGTAAAAGACCTTTGTCAAATGCTAGCTATATCTTTTTTATAATTCTCTGGAATATAATTAAAATTAAACTCTAAGCACTTCTGTCTTTGTGTCGTCTCCTTTGGAAGCCCAAATACAAAAACAGAAGAAGCTCTATGGAAATAGAAGTGTTTTGATTTTAGTTCTGCTATAACATCACAGCGCCTCTGGCCAGGCCCCTTCGATATATGCGTGATATATGCATGCAACCGGAAGGGTTTATCAGATTTTTTTACATCATTAACCCAGATGTATTTTTTGTAGTCCCCAAACTTCATTGGATGTAGGCTTTGCTAAGCTAACTCTGTAAAATTCAGTATCTCCCTTTGCATTGAAGTTTGAGTGTATTACATTCATAGATGTTGTTTACAGTGTGTTCACACAGCTACGTTACACATCAGCTAAAGCTTAAAATATGATATCGTAGTGGACAACTCCTTTAAATAATGTTTTTCTACAAATCAAATTGTACAAATTTATAAGAATTAGCCACTTTTTAGACAATACGCAATGTGTTTGTTTTCTTTTATGTTTTATGAATTATGAAGGTCTTCACTCAAGTAATACAAATTTATGCACTGAAGGTTGTATTTGTTCATCCTAATCCATTAACTAATATACATAAGATTGTTAAGATATTAGAATAAACAGCAGGGAAAATAAATATAGAACATGTCATGTATTTCCTGGAAATAATATTTCTAAAGGAGCTGTTGACATGCTATTGAACCAAATTTTGTTAAAAACGCAAACCTGTAGACAGCGTCCTCTATTGGAATTGTCTTCTGAAACGTACAGCAAAATGCACCCTAAATAACATTTTTTAGATTAGCAAACCTGTAGACAGCGCCCTCTAGTGGATTTGTCTTCTGAAACATGCAACAAAGTGCACCCTAAATAACATATTTCAGATTCGCAA
>CAIGQQ010000835.1:600367-621368 GCA_903798035.1 Danio albolineatus
AAACATGCAACAAAGTGCACCCTAAATAACATATTTCAGATTCGCAAAGCTGCAGACAGCACCCTCTATTGCAATTGTCTTCTGAAACATGCAACAAAGTGCACCCTAAATAACATATTTCAGATTCGCAAACCTGTAGACAGCGCTCTCTAGTGCATTTGTCTTCTGAAACGTACAACAAAACATACCCAAATCAATGTATTTTAAAAAATGACGAAAAGAATGTTAGTTAAGGGACAAATTTAAATTTAGTCAGGGCTTGGTTCACATGTAAACACAGTCCTGTAAAGTTTGTTCCTTTCACAAACCGTTAAAAAGTCTAATATGGCACACAACATTTAGGGTTAGTGTTAATGTTATGATGATGAAGTTACATTTAGTGTTACACAGAAAAAAATGTCATTCAAAAATCACTTGCTTCACTAAAGATCCACATGACAGGGATTTTTAATGATCAAATGATTTCACTGGTTCAAGCTGCTCATGTATTTGCTCTGACAACCAGAAAGTTACTGGTTTGAAAGTGTGTAAGTGTTGCTTTAAACACCTCTATAGTATTTAAGCAGCAGAAAACAATAGACTGTGTGACTCAGTACATGTTCATTTGTCTTCTAAGGCCCCGTTTACACTAGTACGTTTTAGTTTTAAAACGTCGTTTTAGCATGAAAACGATCTGCGTCCACACTAGCGTTTCACCCAGCTTCTCAAAAGATCTCCGTCTTCACTACTCCACCAGAAACGTATATCACGTGACCATTCGCGCACCGTCAGCGCACTCTGGGTATGCGCTTTCAAGTATAAACAGGAAGCACATGTCTCGCTCGGCGTTTGGTTATTATTAGTCAACAAACGCTGGTTGAACGATGAACGCGATGGTAAAGAAAGCAAGAGAGGTCCTTTAGTGGACAGACGACGAGGTCGAGCTGTTACTTACAGTAACAAATGAATATAAAACATCCATGGCTGTTGAAAATACAGTGTTTACAGTGAAGGCTGGTCTCCCGTCTGCCGGTGACGTTATAGCCACGTGCGCTTGACGAATAAGGGAAGGATACGCAATGACCCAAAGCCCCAATCACGTAGCGGATCTCAGCAGCCACGCCTCTGTTTTCGAAAGTCTGCGTTTTCCCACGTCCACACTGAGATGCTGCGGCGGCGTTTTAGAATGGAAACGGCCTCTCCAGCGTTTCTAAAACGCTCCGTTTTCGCACCTCGAAAACTCCGGCGTAGTGTGGACGGATGGCGTAACCGTAGCAAAACTTATGCGTTTTAAAACGAAAACGCACTAGTGTAAACGGGGCCTAAGTGCTGAAAGCGCCAGAGGCCGTTGACATGAATTAGGTTCATGCTCAGTCTGAAAAACACTGCTCTGAGAGCTGATATATTTGTAGCGTTTGTGCCGTCGGGGCAGCCAGTCATTACTTGTGGGATGTGTAAATCTCAGATCAGGCCTGTTTTCAGATAATACAAAGACAGTGATATTGAGTGAAGGCCAGACAGACATTCCCACCTGAGAGATGATGCATGTAAATGCAGAGTAAAAGCAGTTTGTGGGGCAGTTGTGATTAAGGAGTTGGACTCGAAAGGTTGTATTTCTCTCCATTACTTGTAAAATAATTCTGAGTTTACACCTCACAAGTTTCTCTCCAAATTCAGTTTATACTAGAATTTTACTTTATTTCTTTATTTCTTCTTATTTCCACACAACTTTATTTCTTACAGTTGTGAGTTAATTCTGTCACGTGTTGAGGTTTAGGGAAAAGGAGGGCGAGGACTCAAGTGCAGCAAATGGGTATTCATTTATAATAAAAGGAAATAAAAGGCAAAATAAACAACCCCGAGGGGGAAAACATTAACAAAATAAATAAACAAGCAAACAAACAAACTTGACCGGCTGGCAGGTATCAGGACTGGAAACAGGAGGGGAGACAGGACAAGACTTGAACTTACGATAATCGACAACGAACTGGCACAGGACAGCAGACATGAGGAGAATTTAAAGTAGACATCATTAACAAACATACAGGTGAACATAATAGACTAATAATGGGTTAACAAGGAGGGTGGGGCTAGACAATAGACAGGAGAGCGCATGACAAACACAAGCCACGCACTCACACAAGACTAGAACACGCAGCGAATGAGAGAACTCATTAACTGCGTGCTCACATGACGACACGAGCACGCGGTGTGTGTGTAAACACACACACCACGTGCTAAACACAACAGAGGACTGAACGCGAGACACAAGCGCACGATAAAATGAAAACATCTTACCGTGCGCTCACACACGCAACGTGCATGTTTCAACCCAGCGCCACCTGAAACAGAACCCGACTAGACTTAAAGGCGCTGGGTAATGAAACGCACGCCGCAGACAAACAAATCACAAGGACAAGAGCGCGCGATCGCAACACGCCCAGACCCCGCGCGCCCGCATCACGCGGGAGCGCGCAAGGTCCGAGCGCGCCCACAACCGGCACTCATACAAGGACACAATGACATCACACAGGACTAGACAGAGCTAGTGTCCGGACTCTGCCACCGAAAACAAGAATTTAACAAGACTGAAGTGCTTGTGGTCATTGAAACAGACCCACCTGTTGTCCTCCTGTTTGGAGTCACTACTCACTTCACATATGCAAATAAATACAAGCAACAGCATTTGGAGCAGACCATTTGCTGCTGTTTTGAGTCGAGTTTCTGGTCCTGCTCACTGTTTTGAATGACTCTCGCAGACCTCACTTTCTGACATCACTCATAGACAAATTTACCACCAACCACACAACACATGCAGTACATATTTACAAATATGTGGACAGTCAACTTGTATTGTTATTTTATAAGTGGTTACATGGTATAACAACTTAAAATAACCCTAACCCCACAATGCAGCATTTGATAAAAAAAACCCTGGTTAAACAAAATAAATAAATAAATAAAAAAACAAACATGGCAATATTAAATTGCTTTATTAAACGTAAATTAATGAGATCCAATAGCAGATATAGCAGACTACAACAGATTACTCATTTAGAATATAATTAAAACACATTTAGCTGCCACTGGCCCTTCATTTGTCAAAATTCACCAGCGTTCTAACGCTTATAGATCACTGGAAAAACATTCATTATCACCAGAACTAAAAGTCTGACACTGATATGAACTACAACTCCCATCATACACCCTATACACACCCGTTCCAATTCACCCATGATTGCATACACACACCTGATACTCATAAAGACTAATGAGCAGGACCATTTATACACCTCACTTTGACATACACATCTTGTTTGGTTATACCATGTAACATTACGAAGCATTCATCTAGTCTCGTCTTTAACCCTAGTGTTTAGGCATGGGACGATAACCGTTTTCAAGGTATACCGCGGTTTGGAAAAGTCAAGGTTTTAAAACCGTCAAAATTCTCTGCTGTACCATTCCTAAGGTACGATTTTTTATTTACTTTTTTTAGGGCAACAGTATATTGAGCAGAAAAGATATCCAAAGATGCTGCTTTAAGTTGTAAAGAAATATATGTTTTTGAAACTATCGAAGACAGCAGAAGTCAATGATTCATTTGAATTATTTATCCTGATATGTTTACTGTTTCTCAAAATAAAATATTTTGTGTTCAAAATTGTGTTTTTTTTTTTACTCAGACATATAAAAATAATATATTTTAGAGCAGTTCTTACAATACCGTGAAACCGTGATATTTTTATCCAATGTTGTCATACCATCAGAATCTTATACCGGCCCATGCCTACTAGTGTTTAACCCTTGCCTTGTTTTATCGTTTATCCTGTCAGCCGCCTGCATCAACTATTGGCCTGTTCTCTGACTACACTTCCAGATTTTCTTATTTATACCCATTTGCTCCTGTATTTGACCGTTCCTTGTCTTATGACTCTCAATAAAGCTGCATTTGGATCCTCACTCTGTTGTCACCTGACTCCTTTGTGGTTACAACATTTATCTCCTGATAATATGTCTGTAGTTTTAATTGTCACAGAGAAACAAAACAGTGAGTACTGTATTTTTACATGGACACCAATAATCCGATTTTAATAAGATTAAGAGACAATATTCTGATTAAGAGTCTACCATGTAACCAGCGATTTTTTTTTTTTAAAATTAATTTAATCTGATTTAGGTCATAATCAAACTAAACAGAAACTGATTTAAGACATGTGGAGTAAGCTGATTTTAGCCGCGTTACTGAAGTGCAGTGTAAGTGTAAACACCTTAATGTGTTAACTATTACACTATTACAAACTATGTAGGACTTTTTACTGTGTTTTGCGACAGGATACTCGATACACACTTTGCTGTTTGACACTATTCTCTGCACCTACTGAGTCAGTGATGGACCACAGACACCTGCATTGTGAAATGCAGAGGGTTTTTTTCTTTCCAATTGAAGTGCGGTATCAAATTCTATTAAAACAACACTCTTCCACCAGTCCATGCATCCAATGCCTCAGTTTGTCATGCAGGTACACGGACCGGTCTTGAATAACTGGTTCATTTTGAACAAATCTTTTATATCACTCGAGAGCAATGAGTCCTCTCAAGGGAGTGATTTGTTCATTTGCGCATGCGCACATTTGTGCAGGAGTAGAAGAATAGTTCATTTTTTTCGAGTCCTCAATCTGGTTTGTGTTCGTTCTTCACATGAGAGACAGAAGCCAGTCATATGCATTTAGGGCTGGAAAAAGATTAGACCCATTCTTTTCTCGAGTTCTCTGTTTTGAGTCATCTCTTTACATACTTTCACATGATGAGCGAACATCTCAAAAACACGAAGACTCAAAAGGTGGACTGATCATGGGTGTTTTCGGCTCAGACTATAAGCATTAGCTAAGCTTTTTATTATTTCTTTATTAATTTATTTTTGCTTATTTATTTCTTTATTTTTATTGGTTTCAAAATTAGTTAACAATAGATTGCACTTTAGAAAAAACAGAGATCTTTTTACAATCTGCATAATACACTTTAAAGAAGAGAGAAAAAGAGAAAATAAAAACATATAAATTAAATGAGGTACATAAAAAATAAAAAGGGACCAGAGAGTAAATTATATAAGGTTATACTTTTTTTGTTTGTTTTTAGTTAAGCTTATAAGGATGGTCAGTGTCAGGTGAACGAACGACTCAATATTTCAAGACATGCCAGAAGAGGTGAGCAGAGCTAATAATAGATAAAACAGATATGACTTAAAGGTCCAGCTCAGTAAAATAATCCGAGCTTCCCATCACTATGTGAGGGCATGAATGAAATGTTCCTGAATGAAAGTGGAGCTCTGAAACGGCAGTTAAAGTAAAAAAAAATAAAAAAATAAAAAGCCCGAAATTACATGAAACTCCAGAGAAAACGTAAATAGCAATGACATTATTCGAATTATTTGCTATAAGATGTAAAACAGGATCATGGAAGGAACATTCAAAAAGCAACTAATATAAACACCTTAATCAAATTATTGTCTTAATCAGATTAAGGCAAATAATTCGATTACTGATGTCCATGTAAACGTAATCAATGATTCAATGAAAAGCCTTCATGCTTTTTAACATGAAAAACATATAAAAACATAAAAAAAGAAGCAAGGATAATCAAATCAACCTAAGTTGCTTTGTTCAAGTAGGTACTTCATAAAAGTCTGTGTTTAGTAAATCATAACATAAAAAAGAACATTTTTACAGTGATACTAAATGCTTTTTTAAAAGTACACAACTATCTGTCAGATGGCAGAAGCCAAGAACGCTTTTTCAGCAGAAGTTTAGATCATTTAGAGGTCTTAGAATTTCATACATTAAGGGATACACAAGGTTAATATGTCCATTAATATTAGATTCCTATTGTAATTTTGCCCATAGCGTGACCCGACATGCAGTCAGCGATGAAGCCACAGTGCATTCTGGGTCCATATTTGAAAGCTGATATCGCGAGTGTTTACATTCCTGTCTGGCATATTGTGCATCTTCAAAGAAAGAGGAATCAAGCCACCTCTTGCTTTATCAGTGAACTCTATATTAACATACTTGGTGTAAATGAAGCATTAACTGCTCTATCTGTGCTTTACATAAACAGCATTCATATACCCACAGCGAGACAAGTGATGAAGGTAAACTGGCAAGTTTAAGAATGAAGAATGTCACAGAGATGACATCTTTGTGTTGTGGTCGGTAGGATGAAACATTTACAGTACAGAGCAATTCAAAGTAAGGTTACGTTAACACTTGTGTGCTTCAATTTGTTTTTAGGCATGGGCCGGTATAAGGTTCTGACGATATGATAACCTTGGATAAAAATATCACGGTTTCACAACTTTTGCTACAGTTATGCCTCGTATCCAAACCTTTAGTTTTCAGCCCTTGAAAACTGATAAAAACACTGCAGAGCTTGTTTCACATTGAAAAGTCATGTAGATGGACCAAAAATGGAAAAAAATAATTTTGGAAAATAGCTTCCTGATTGGCTCTTTCGGATCATAGTATATATTTCTCGAATGTGTTAAGTTCTAATCATATGACCATTATGTTGACATTGGCTTCATTTTTTAATTTTTCAAGTTCCACGAAACCAAGATGGCCAAAAGTGGCTTTAGTTTAAAATGTAACCATAACTACGCTTCCATCCACCTAATTTTATGTGCATTTTGGATGTGCGCATTAAAATATGGTTGATGAAAATGCCAAGATGCGCATACATTTTGAAAATGTACATAAAAAAATGGATGCGCATAACTGAGTAGGATAAACTTTTTATCCAATAAGCAAAAAAAAAATTTTACCCAACAAATTCATCAATGTGATGAAAACACTGTATGAACTGACAAACTAGCAGACTGAGCACATTGTAAAACATCTGAAATGCTGTTTTGGTGATCCTAAAATCTCTTCAGTATTTCAGTACTAGTGTTATTATATTATTAATTACCTCAAGAATTGTCAAGAGCGTCTGTGCTCTATTTTTTACGCCACCCTGCGATCATTGAGTGTCTGCATTTGTCTTCTGAGACGCAAGTAATTTATTAAATAAGGAAAAGATTGATGCAGCTTCTCCGACCGCAGCAAATTCTGTTTTTACTTTTGATATTTGATGCTAGTTGATCAAAAGATTTTGTTCTCTTTGACTCGTTGGATGGAAACGCTGCTTTATTCGTATGTCATTTATGCAATTTCCAGTTTTGCACATAAATTCAATAAAACATTTTGGATGGAAACATAGCTACTCTTGGGTTTTATTGTGATTATACAGGAATAAAAGTAAAACCATTGTGTATTTTAAAGGGTTTGTGATTTAAAAATATCAAATGATGTAATTAATAACTCGCCCATGTGTTGTTTCAATCCCCTGAGACCTTCATTCACCTTCAGAAGACAGATTGGATATTTTAGATTAAAAACAAAAATGTCTCTGTTAGCCTGTGTCTTCTTTGTCAGGTCAGGGTGTTGTGCTACTGACTCAAATGGCAAAACATTGTATTGCCCATAGTAAACACACAAAGAAGAGAAGCATTAGCAAGACATAAGCAACCAAAGTTGTTTTTACAGTTTTTTTCTGGTGCACAAAATTGTTCTTGGAGCTTGACATGGAATGTTTTCGGTTCTTTACTCAACTCTGAAATTCTCAGGACTGTTGCTGTAAAGTATATGAAGGATGAGAGAGCTTTCTCATCTAAAATATCTCAATATGTGTTAAAAATATGAACTAAGGTCTTGGGGGCTTGAAACAACATTAGGGTTAGTAATTAATAAAATCATTTTAATTTGGGCGAATCCTGCACGCACACAATTGTTGTGATCGCCAGTAGTGTTTTCTCCGCTGGAGATTACTTCCTTTATTCCTGCCAAACTCAATCTCCCAGAAGTCTATGCCCACATCAAGTCCTGCCACAGCTGACAATAATCCAGACACTGACACACAGCTGAAGTGCATCAATGACTGATTACAGGGACTATATATACTCTTTACTTTTACAAACACTTTGCTGCTGAGTCTTGTTTCTCTAACGAGCATTACAAAGCAGTTTTCCCTGTTTGTCTTGCTGTGTTTTCAATCCTTGTCTTGTTTACAGGTCTGATTCTTTGTCATCTGTCCTGACCATTTGCTGGTTTCTGACTATACAGTTTGGATTACCCTTATGCTCCAGTTTGTCCCAGTGGATCTTCATCTTTCTTTTCAGACTTGCTCAGTTACAACAATATTTTGCAGCATTGCTAACTTGACATTGCAGCCTGCAGTCAAACAAACAGCCAGACATGTTAAAACTGACACTTTGCAGTTTTGAATTGGCAGTTGTACCTTGTGAAAGCCTTGTTTCAGTAAAAATATTTACAATTTAACATTTGCTAATATACGACAGGGCGCCACGGTGGCGTAGTGAGTAGCAAGTTCGCCTCACAGCAAGAAGGTCGCTGGTTCGATCCCCGGCTGGGCCAGTTGGCATTTCTGTGTGGAGTTTGCATGTTCTCCCCGTGGTTGCGTGGGTTTCCTCCGGGTGCTCCGGTTTCCCCCACAGTCCAAAGACATGCGGTACAGGTGAATTGGGTAAGCTAAATTGTCCATAGTGTATGTGTGTGAATGAGAATGTATGGATGTGTTTCCCAGAGATGGGTTGCGGCTGGAAGGGCATCCGCTGCGTAAAACAAATGCTGGATAAGTAAGCGGTTCGTTCCGCTGTGGTGACCCCGGATTGATAAAGGGACTAAGCCGAAAAGAAAATGAATGAATGAATGAATAATATACTGTACAACAACTGCTTCATTCACATTTGTTTAGCTTTTGGGTTTTATTCAGTTTTTGCAAATAATTTGTTAAATGTTTTTGTTTCCAAACAATTAAAAATTTTACGTACCCTGACATAAACTCTGACTACACATTGCGATGATGTAGAGCGCGTGATCTGTGCTTGGTTGCAGAAACGAGTTTGGGCGTAGCCTAGAGGCATGAGTATGGAGCGAGGCCAGTGCCCCGAGTGTTTATTTTATGAATTCAATTTATGAATCTGTATAAAGTTGTTGCACGTTTGCCGGTTTCTACCTTGAATGGATGGAGTTTGAGCTACTGCTACAAAAAACAATACACCACCAAAGAAACTTGACAGCATTTTGGAAGTGTTATTAACAGAGCAGTACAGATAGAACGCAGAAGCATACAGTAAATTCTGACAAGGGCATTGGCTATGTGCAAAAAAAAAAGCATTGTGGAGTATGATGATCACTCTGCAACTTTATAAATCAGCCATAAGATAGAGTACGTGTGTATTTGTGTGTGTTGCACAGTGTGTGGTCTTTGGGAAAGGAATGCTGCTTTCTCCTGTACGTGTATGTGTGTGTGTGTGTGTGTGTGTGTGTGCGGGTGTGTGCGTGTGTGTGTGTGTGTCTGAAAGGCAATGTCTCTAACCATTCAGCTCAAGGACACCTGCATGGCATTCCTGAGCACAGAACTTTGAACTCTGCGTGTGTGTATCTGTGTGTGATGTTCAAACAGAAAGTAAGTCTTTTAAACCAGGACCTCAGGCACACGGACACACCTCTAATCCAGGATAGCTGACTTCAAATTTCACGATGCAAATATATTTTACTGACGTGGTGAAACCAGTTTTTGGTTGTGTTCATGGTGCTTGTTAAGGCAAGCTTTACTAATATTCCATGGAAAGCACAAGATGATATTAAAGATCTTTTTGTGCATGAAGTGAAAATCATTGGGGTCCAAAACAAATCTGGCTGGGAAAACTGACATGTCATTATATTTGGTGTGTTTACACGCACTCATTTCTTTCTGAATAAGTCAAGTAAGATTTATAAATTCTTAAAAATAAACAAACAAACAATTCTACATATACCACTGACATGTTGAGTGAATCTGAGCAAACAGGGCTGCCTTTACAGAACAAACTCATTATTGCGATCTGGCTAAGCATGACTTTCACATGATGCAGGCTCTGATTTACTGAATTTATGCATTAGCAGTTTCGGGGTAAAGTGCAGCGTGAAATCATGGATCTGTATGTGCAAATGAAAAAGTTTCATCTTGCTGCTGGCTGTGCATATTTTTATTAGCTGGCAACCTGCCAAAATAAAAGCTCAATGGATTCATGTACGAAAACAACAACAATGATTTCATGCAGTTTCATGCAGTTTTCTTTACAAAGTAACATTAAAGACTTTTAAAAAGTCTATCAAGGGTGGCACAGTGACTCAGTGGTTAGCACTGTCACCTCACAGCAAGAAGGGCGCTGGTTCGAGTCCCAGCTGGGTCAGTTGGCATTTCTGTGTGGAGTTTGCATGTTCTCCTCGTGTTCGTGTGGGTTTCCTCTGGGTGCTCCGGTTTCCCCCACAGTTCAAAGACATGCAGTATAAGTGAATTGAATACTAAACTAAATTGGCCGTAGTGTATGTTTGTGAATGTGAGAGTGTATGAGTGTTTCCCAATACTGGGTTGCAGCGGGAAGGGCATCCGCTGTGTAAAACATATGCTGAATAAGTTGGAGGTTAATTTCGCTGATTAATAAAGGGACTAAGCCAAAGGAAAATGAATGAATGAATGAATGAATGAAAAAAAAAAAAAAAAAACCTATTTGTATACTGTACATACACACATATGTATACATACTGTATTTGACAAGCTTTAAAAAATAATAAACTCAATAAACAACAAGGTCTGTCAAGGTCAGTGTCCTTGCCGTATACAAATACAAGGAGAACCTTAAAAGAAATGTTATTGTAAGGAAGATAACTAAACCACATGGGTAAATAAAGTTATAGTCTTGTTAAAAGTTTTATTTAGATGGATTGTTGATGATTTGATGGGTGTTGGCCAGATTGGACACACTTACATGGACATAGGAATATTAAGACACATTTATAATTATTTCAGACCTTCAAGACAGTGAATTTAAAACTTTGTTCGTCTTGAACTTTGTTTGTTTTTGAATTTTAAGACATTTTAAGACCCTGCTGACACCCTGCGTATAAATTTAGGCCTGCACAATATATCGTTTCAACATCGATAACTCAATGTGCACATTTGCAATAGTCAATGCGCAAGATATGCAATGCTGATATTTTGTTAAATTATAGTTGACCAGGAGCTACACAATTGTATTCAATTATTGTATTTATATGGAATTTAAACGATTTGCCAGAAAAATAAAGTACAGCAATATCCGATTTTTCCAGTATTGTGCAGCCCTGGTACAATTGTATTATTACAGTATATTTATTATTAATGTATTATTTTATTTTGTAATGAATATTAATATAATTTCCAAAACTTATTTACAATAATAATAATTTTTGATTAATAGTAATGTTGAATTGGTCAAAATAGTCAGGAGCAGTGGCCTGTGAATCAGAGTAAATTAGTCATTCTTTCAAGAAAGTAATTATAAATTCTAAATAAATTATCATAATATTTCACAATATTGCTGTTTTTGCTGTATTTTTGGTCAAATAAAGTTTTGGTGAGCAGAACAGATTTCCTTCAAAAACATCGACCAAGTACATACTAGAAAGCATTACTTTTACTAGTCTGATGCAAATTAACAAATGCATCTTCTTAAGATGTAAAAAGCAAAATTAAACACATTTATCAAGGTTCTAAGCGTAAAGTATGTTTAATTCAGAGTGAAAAAAAGGTCTTCCTTTTTCCTGATAACTGGATTAGAACACTTTCAATCCATTCAAAACTGAATTAATGTTTAGAAGTGTTTAGAATAATATTTTTCAACAATCTGTTCATAAAAACATCCATTGGGTGCATGTACGTAAATGCAGCTTTTAAGGGACAGTTCACACAAAATGAAAATTCTGCCATCATTTACTCACCATCAAGCCGTTATGAGTTTCTTTTGTTCCACTGAACCCAAAAGAAGACATTTTGAAGAATGTCAAAAACGCATAACCATTGACTTCTATAGTGAATATAAAAATTATAAAAAATAACTATAAAATATTCTAATATTCTTCTCAGTAAAAAATGCTGAGTTCCACATAATCCCTTCATGTTTTACCAACACAAATCGATTAAGGTAACTTAATTGTATTTACAAATGTAAGTGGATTAAACATAAAACAATTATTTTATACCCCCCCAAAAAACTCAAGAATTGGGTTGATTCAACTCATTTTGAACTATTTGAATTCAACTCAGTTTGAACAAGCAGCAAAAATATATATTATTTTCAGTGTTCGAAATATGTTCTTTTGTGACAGAAAAATAGTGAAGATTGAGTAAACAATGGTAGAATTGTCCTTTTTGGGTGAGCTGTCCCTTTGACATATATTATAGGTAAAAAAAGAAAAATTGAACTCTGGCCAACCCTCAGCACTAACCTTGCACACACTTATCTATATTTTATCTGTTATTATGAAACCTGTCTGACACTCATCTGTCCACAAATCTGACAGGCAGCTCGTCAGTAAGCCGCCTGATTGGTCATGAACAAACACTGGTCTTTTGTGATTGGTCAATGTTGCATCACGGTGTAACTGGCTCAGCTCATTCACACTGCTGTGAAAGTCAATAAACGTCTCCACATGCAGCCATTCAATCACCTCAAGCCATTTGGACTGCCACTGTGTGTCTGTGTGTGTGTTTTTCTGGAAAAGGTGGAGCCGTTTACAAGTACCAACCTGCCGCTTGTAAAGCAAATGTGTGGTAAGAGATGAGAAGTGTTTTACTGAGTGTTGCTCCAAGCCACGCGGCAATACAGAGAACGCAGTCACGCGTCACACTTCATGACAAAAACCAGCTCATAATAGAGCAAAACCTCACACTTGTTCAACGCTTGTTAAATGTTCAGATCATAAATGGCCAATCTTAAAGTAAATCTCATAAAAGAGAACCTCAACAGTGTTTCTTTTAGAGCTGAATACAGAGAGCCTTCACAAACACTCACGTGTGTGTGTGTGTGTTCATTCTGCTTGTTAGTAAATAATCTGGGCATTCCTTCACTGTTATACATTTACAAAGGATTGAAGCCTTTAAGGCAAATACACTCTCTAGCCAGCAACTGATAAGGCAAAATAATGATCACATTTATGTATGTTTTATGACAGACAAATGTTTCATCCAATTTTGTGTAAATAAATTAATACAAATGACAAATTTGGTCAAAAATGACATGAAATGAATCAAGACTTAATTAATTTAATAAAATAAAATAAAAGAGTAAATAAAATAAAAGAGTAAATAACAGAAAAGAAATTAAATTATTTGTTTCCATTTTATTAAATGAATTAGGTGTAAATAACATAGTCAGACACATCATTTAATTTCATTTATTAAATTAATAATTTGTACTGAGTTGTATGAATTACAAATCAGTGTAGATTAATTATATTCTATATAATTAAATGGGCACAACTTCATTAAAATATGATAAGACAGAAATAAATTAAATGCAATTAACTACTACATAATTAGTATGTGGCGCCACGGTGGCGTAATGAGTAGCACGTTCGCCTCACAGCAAGAAGGTCGCTGGTTCGATCCTCGGCTGGGTCAGTTGGCATTTCTGTGTGGAGCTTGCATGTTCTCCATGTGGTTGCGTGGGTTTCCTCCGGGTGCTCCGGTTTCCCCCACAAGTCCAAAGACATGTGGTATAGGCTAAATTGTCCGTAGTGTATGAGTGTGGATGAGTGTGTTTGGAAGTTTCCCAGAGATGGGTTGCGGCCGGAAGGGCAAAACAAATGCTGGAGGTTGGTAGTTCATTCCGCTGTGGCGACCCCAGATTAAAAAAGGGACTAAGCCAAAAAGAAAATGAATGAATGAATGAATAACTTTTATGTAATTATATTACATGTAAAAAAACTAATTTCTCACTAATTTTCTCACTCACTAAATTGAAGTGAAATTTAAGTCGACACAATTCAATTAAATTATCTTCTACTAAATAAACTGGAAATAATTTATTTAATTATAATTATAATGTTTTTAAAATATTTTTTATTATTTGTTGATTTATAATATGTTTTTTTTACAGTAAACATACATACATACATGTACAATATTTATACTTGTATTTTATGTTTCTTTTTTTCTTGTTTATGTAAAGCACTTTAAATTACCATTGTGTATAAAATGTGCTATATATATAACCTTGCCTTGCCTAATTATAATTATGAATTTACTATACTTATTTTTTACACTGTCAATAATAATAAATTAGTGAAACATGTAATTTAATCAGTAATTTGTAATAATTACATTATTATTATTATTATTATTATTATTATTTTACAATTTCTGTAAATTATCAATCAATTTGATAAGACATTTAATTTTAATTAATTTAACTGTCCTTTGGCTTAGTTCCTGCTTTATTAGGGATAAAATAATAAAAATAAAAATAAAAATAAAAATAAAATGTTTTTACTTAACCAACTTTGCTAACCCCCTGTTATAATCCCCTATTATTCATCATAAAGCCATCTGTACGGACTGCTTTTATCACCATGTTCAACACTGTTTATGTAACATGCATAACTGCTACATACACAAGTTCATGTGGCACATGTTCGTAAACTGTATATAATCTTTTGAGTGACTCAGATTAAACAGATCGTGTAAATAGATTAGTCTGCATATGGAGGATCAGACTCTGCTGGAGCTCCGATTTCATTCTTTCTACTAAATAACAAAAGCGGCAGTAAACCGAGACGTACATATGACTGACAGACTTCGCAAACAATTAATAATGTACACTCAAAAATTACTTTTGCTGCTCGTTCAAACTACTTATTTAAAATGAGTTGAAACAACACAATTCTTAAGATTTTGTGGAGAGACAACTTGATTGTTGTATGTTCAATCCACGTATACACTCATCGGCCACTTTATTTAATACACATTACTAGTACTGGGTTGAACCTCCTTTTGCCTACAGAACTGCCTTAATCCTTCAGGGCATAGATTCAACAAGTTACTGGAAATATTCCTCAGAGATTTTGATCATATTTGACATGATAGCACCACACAACTGCAGCAAATTTGCCGGCTGCACCTCCATGATATGAATCTCCCGTTCCACAACATCCCAAAGGTCCTCTATTGGATTGAGTTCCGGTGACTATGGAAGCCATTTGAGTACAGTAAAATCATTGTCATGTTCAAGAAACCAGTCTGAGATGATTCACGCTGAGACATGGGTACACTGTGGTCATAAAGGGATGGACATAGTCAGCAACAATACTCAGGTGGACTGTGGCGTTTACACAACGCTCAATTGGTACTAATGGGCCCAAAGTGTGCCAAGAAAATATCCCCCACACCTTTACACCACCAGCACCAGCCTGAACCGTTGATACAGACCAGCCCATCCGGCACCAACAACCATGCCACGTTCAAAGTCACTTAAATCACCTTTCTTCCCCATTCTGATGCTCGGTTTGAACTGCAGCAGATCGCCTTTACCATGTCTATATGGCTAAATGCATTGAGTTGTTGCCATGTGATTGGCTGATTAGAAATTCGCGTTAATGGGCAGTTGGACAGGTGTACATAATAAAGTGACCGGTGAGTGTATTTGTAATACCGATTAAGTAAACTTAATCGATTTGTGTTGGGACAGCATAAAGGAATTGTGTGGAACCCAGCATTTTTTAGAGTGTAGTTAAAGAAAAAAAATTAATTGTCATATGCACCTTGAGCATGTTGGGTAGATAATGATTTCTTAGTTTTACGTAACTTAATATGAGCTGGATTTTAATACAAGTGTATAAAAATATAAAGGCAAAATATCAACTTTGACAACACAGTGACAAAATTAAATAGATACCTGTGACTCCAGAGGTCTTATGACACAAAATAATCGAAAGTGAAGATTATTTATGATATTATTACCTCTAAACCACAGCCTCAGAAAACATTCTTGAACATGTTTACAGTAGTGTTGACAGTGAGTTTATGAATAATGCTGTAAATAATGCTTCTTGCACTGAGTGATAATTTCTCTTCATTTGGGGCTGTTCACACAGAATACACAGAATGCTTTTTTTGCACTCCCATCTCACATCTTTTTGAAGTGCCACATTTACTAATTAGGAGCCATGTGAAGTTAAAAGAACTTCAACTTTCACACCAGGGCTGCTCATCACTGTCAGTTCCATATCAGTAGAACAATCAGAAAAACACAGAGGCGGGGCAACTGCACAACTTTCTGTTATAAGGCGCTCAGTGGCTATGTCCAAATACCCTCTTGATTTATTCTAGTGTTTTGCAATGAGTAAGCCATGTATACAATATGTGAGGTATTTGCTGAGCTGTATCATATATATTTTTTCATATTTGTTTTTCAATTGTTATTATTATTTTATTGGCTGCTGGTCTTATTCATTATACTTCTTTCCCACTTTTAATTCTGATAGAAAATGGATCAATGGGATTGTAAACCCTATAAAGAATGTCACTGTATAACTATGATGTAAGAAATAATTGTGTTAGAGTGACTTAAGCATGTACTGTACATTTCTGGTGACCGACTCTGGTGGTTTGTTCTGTTCTTTATTTCTTTACATTATTTGACTTTATTTTATTTATTTATTTATTTATTTATTTATTTATTTATTTATTTATTTATTTGAGCACTGTAAAAATATCTGGACATTAGCAGTTTTCCATGATTCGTGTTTTTTTTTTGTTTGTTTTTTTACCTTATTTATGCTTTTTGAATTGCATTATGGGGCTTTGATCTTTCTTCTAAAAACTTGTAACCTTCAAAAAAGTGACTTTTATTATGATTCTTAGTTTAAAGTAATATATTATCTGGGTTGAAGTTATTATGTAACAAAACCCTTTTCATAAACTGCCAGTACATTTTTTATTTTATATTTTATTATGGTATTTGTTATTTTTACTTATTTCTCTCTATATTAAACATTATTTTGTTTCAAACTCCTAAAATATCAATAAATGTCACTTTGTTAAACTGTAGAGTTGAATTTTTAGTAATCGGAAAATACGGAAACTGTTAATTAACAGATTTTTGTGGATTAACAGTGTATGTTAAGATTGTTCAAATAAATAAAAAATAAAAATAAAACTTATAATAATAAATCTAAAATAAACTTTAATAAAACTTAAAATTATATAAATTAAATGAAATATTATTTAAGAAAAAAAAAACATACATTTTGAACATATAAAGTTTCTGCCTACGTCACAATAACTAAATTTAAATAGGCAAAACAAATATTACTGATATAATAGTTCTTCAAATCCAATGACAAATGAAACTGTCCTGTTGATCCATTTAAAAAACACTCGAACCTAGTGGGTTCATCAAAAAAAGAAAAAAGAAAAATGTCATTATTATATCACCCCTGACTTAATCCAAGAGAGTTAGATTTTTCTGTTGAACACACAAAAAAAGATAATTTGAAAAATGTTGGAAACCAGTAACCATTGACATCTATTGTAGACTACAATAGACATAAATAGATACAGGTTTTCAAAGTATCTTCTTTTATGTTCAAACAGAACAAACAAACAAAAACAAAAACAACTCAAACTGGTTTTGGAACAAGTCTGGGATGATTATGTCAGGATTTTCATTTGTGTCTTTAAAACTCTTCTCTCTTAAAAGCTTTACAGCATTACACAAATACACATCCAACTACACAATAAAATACTGTGCAGTAAGTAAAAATTAGAAACAAACAAAGAGGCTTTTCCCCAAACCCTTCATAAAACATCTGGCCAAAGATTCCAAACCAAGTCTAGCCCTATTCACATCTCCCACACGCTCACATGATCCTCAATCCACAAGATACTCTCTCTGAGACCTGCAGTTGTGTCTAAATATAGCAGTGTTTGACTGGATCTGGTCAACAGCACACTGGCTTTCCTGGAAATGATGGACAACCACATTTGTGCCCAGGGCTATATTTTCGAGAACCAATAATTATGCACCTCGGACCACATTTTCTTGCCGTTTTTGTTTTCACAAATGCATTATAGACCGCCGTGTACATTTTTGACAATCTTAATACATTACCAAGGCACGTTTTCTCAAATGTGCCATCTCTTGTAAATTCACTAGAGGCATATGTGTCAATTTCTAGCCGCCTCAATGTCTTTCTGGTGCACGTCTGTGCGACAGGTCAGTCAGCTTGTCATCATGCATAATATATCAGCTTGATATTGACTGACCCACCTACCCCCTTCCATAAACCCAACCGATAGTGTTTTCAAAAGCAAACTAGATAAGAAAGCCATCATGGCCGTGTGCTTTTACCACAGTATCACACTGCTATTTTTAGGGCTTTAGTTTTACCTGGTTTCTTTTTTCCCAATGAGCCTGTGCTGAGCTTATCAGTGTACTATACAATTATGGCTACATCCTTTATGTAAGCACCATATGGCCAGTGTTTATATTATATGCATTTACTTGTTGACAGACATGCAAATAAAGCCAACATTACATCATATGATTACAAAGCGTAAAGACTATCCATTCCGATCTTGAATCAGATCTATCTTTATTCCCCAAAATGAGCTTGTGGATGATTGATGCTCAACAGTCTGCTGAACATGTGCAAGTTCAAGTGCGTTAAACAGACCACGGAGGTCATAGTGAAGGTTAATTACTGGCGGTTTGATTAAGAGGGCCAGGTGTGAACTCTCCTTTTTCTGACTTGTATCACATCTGCCTCCATCTGGGGAGCTCAGAGGGTAAACGTGCTTCAGGAAACTTCCTCTCCCTCTTTACCTCCCGCTCTCTGCTTATTCAGAGCTGAAATCCAATCTCGTGTGTCCTACAGTTTGATCAAAAGGAGAAAGAGCACACCTGCTGTTGCCATTCAGTGCATATGCATCCTGGTCAGGCCGTGTGCGAGTCTGTTATGTCTGAGTGTGCGGACTGGGAAAAGGTCATGGCTTTCATAATACAGCTTTTTTAAAATGGATTATCATTTGAGCTGGAGGAACCATGATATGCCTTCGCTTTATCCGTCTAGAAATCTGCACGGTTATAATGTTCTTCTCCATCACTGAATGGATTTTTGCTGTTAAGATGAAATCAAACAAATTTTAACAAATGCAACTTAATAAAAAAAGTATTTAAGTAATTTAAGCGGAAGAAAATGAATGAATGAATGAATTTAAGTAATAAATGTTCAAATAATACAAATGTCAATGTTAAATCAATGTCTCAGCATTCATTTATTTACAGAAGTATGTATTGTACTACATTTACAATAATGTACTTATAGAAAAATTCATGCTGGGCAAAAATTCACATCCAAAATAAAAGTTTGTTTTGACATAATATATGAATTTGTACTGTGTATGTTTAATATGTACATATAAATACACACATGCATGCATTGAATATATTTGAAAAATGTTTATTCATATTTAGATATAGAATATATATGTATATAACACACATGATAAATAAATTCAAATATCTGTGTAACAAGTTTGTTTTGTAAAGTTTTGCTTCCATGTGTGTGTTTATCACGTATGCATAATAAATATATATTCAAGAGTTCACACTTAGATATTGCTTGATAATAATAGCAGGCTTGGCATGCTGTCCCGGGAGAAAATCCTGAGCTCGGAGATAATTGAGCCCAGGGCTCCCGCCTGGTCAATGAGCAGGGGGTACGAGATCAGGTAGTTCTTGAGAGCTCCCCCTGGTAAAGGAGAAAAAGGGGAAGATGGGGTGGATGGAGGAATTCTTCAAAAAACGAAGATGAGGGAGTAATGCTAGTTGGGCTATTTAAAGTGAGTTTGAAAAGATCTGGAACTTCACTAATACACCCATATATATTATGTCAAAACAAACTTTTATTTTGGACACAATTATTAAATAAATACACTTTTTTGTCATTTATTTTTTTTCATGTCATTTTATTCTAATTGAAGCAATAAATAAAACTAAGCAAACAGCATGCAAAAATTAATCCTATAGTGTTAATAATAATCAATTTTCCATGTTACAAAGAAAAAAACCGCAACACATTCAATTAAACATGAAATCCTGAAGTAGAAAGATGGAATAAGTATTTCTTTGTAAAATGTACTCAAATATATTATTCATTAATTTTCACAACCCAGTATTGGAAAATACCCATACGCACTCATTCACACACACACACATTTTCCACAACCCAGAATTGAAAAATACCCATACACTCATTCACACACACACACACACGCACACGCACACGCACACACTACAGACAATTTAGTCTATTCCTATAGTGCATGTCTTTGAACTGTGGGGTAAACCTGGAGCACTTGGAGGAAACCCACACCAACACTGGGAGAACATGCCAAATCTACACAGAAATGCCAACTGGGCCAGCCAGGACTCAAACGAGCGAGCTTTCTTGCTGTAAGGTGACAGTGCAAACCAATGAGCCACAATGCCGCCCCCTCATCCATAATAACAACGTAAAAAACAAAAAACAAATTAGAGACAATTAAGCTCAAAAACATCAAACAAGGGCCGTCACAGTGGCGCAGGTAGCACAATAGGTAGCACAATCGCCTAACAGCAAGAAGGTCACTGGTTCGAGCTCATGGCTCAGTTGGCATTTCTGTGTGGAGTTTGCATGTTCTCCCCGTGGTTGCGTGGGTGTCCTCCGGGTGCTCCGGTTTCCCCCACAGTCCAAAGACATGTGTTTAAGGTGAATTAGATAAGCTAAATTGTCCGTAGTGTATGTTTGTTAATGAGTGTGTATGGATGTTTCCCAGTGATGGGCTGCAGCTGGAAGGGAATCCACTGCGTAAAACATATGCTGGATAAGTTGGTGGTTCATTCCGTTGTGGTGACCCCACATTGATAAAGGGACTAAGCCGAAAAGAAAATGAATGAATAAATATCAATAGAACATTAATATAAAAATAACCAAAAAAACAAAGGAAAATCCTGATTTTACAGGTCTTTTGCTCAGAAAACAATTTAACAAAATGCAACAGTGTTGACGGCATACTGATCGTCACTAAAAATAAAATAATATTAAATAAATAAATAAAT
>CAIGQQ010000835.1:621768-638185 GCA_903798035.1 Danio albolineatus
ATATAATGTAATCCAATGATGCGACAGTTTAACAGCTTGTATAACATTTTCATGGACGTGTAAAAGACCTGTGAAAATAAAACAGCTACTGTTCTCCTCATCATAACAGCAAAAACACTTAGACGAGAGACATAGAAATGGGCCTCAGTAAAAGACCAACGACTAATGTCCAACCTGGACAACAGTTCAACACTACATGCTGAGAGAGAGAGATGGGAAGAATAAAGAAGAAAAACAGCTGAATATCTCTCTGTGGGGGGCTGTATAAAGCAGGAAAGAGGATGACAAAGACCAGAGCAGATTGTGGCCAACTTCTACAGCACTTCTGACAGAAAATGTGTTTCCTCTCGATGAGTCCAAACTACTGATGGTGAGGTACAAAAGAAATAGGAAGCTGAGAAAGAAAGAAGAGACAGCCATAAACAGAACAGACATATTCCAGTATTCAGTAATTCAGAATATTGTGATAATGAACATCCACAATTTTAAATCAAAATACCGTAAATAATTTTATTCTGTTTAAACTTTTAAGGTTGCTTTTTAAGAATATGCTGTAAAAAAGCATATTTTGTAATTGTCCTCCCCCAAATAACTCAATAATTTTTTTGTTCGTCATTTTTTTATGAGTGTATTTTCATAATAGCTCCAAATGTTTGTAGATTTAAATCACTTAATATTTCGAAAATGAACATTTTTACATATCAATCTGGGCTACTACGAGCTAAAATATTGATTGAAAACTGTGTTACTATTTATAGCACTTAAACACTGTAAAAATTGCAGGGTTCCACATTCATGATGTCCCAAAACAAATCAATTAAGTTAATTTAACAAATTTAAGTGGACTGAACATAAAGCAAAAGTCGTCCCAAAAAAAAAAAAACCCTCACGAATTGTGTTGTTTCAACTTATTTTACATAAATAGTTCGAACAAGCAGCAAAAAACGTTTTAGACTGTATTGTTTGTTAATGCTCACTAATATAACTAAATTTATGATTAAAAACAATTTTTTTTGGTAACATTTTATTTTGATGGTCCACTTGAATATTACTAGACTGCTTAATATCGGTTGATACTGCTCCTTCAACAGACGTTTGACTGACTATAAGAAACTTTGCAAGTACGTCAACACCCTAACCCCAACCCAAACCTCAATTTAACAGTCTACTTATAATCTAATGAGAATTAGTTGGCATGTAGATGCAATGTTACTAAATTCAACAAATGGACCATCAAAATTGTTGTTTGTACATTTTTTGTGTAAGCAATGCAATGATTTTAGTTCTATAGAGACAGGGCCGGATCAAGAACTCAGAGGCCCCTGGGCACATTATCTTGAAGGGCCCCCTACCCGGCCGCACCCCTATAGTTGAATTAAAAATAAGAATAATATAATAATTTTTAAATAAAATGTATCTATAATGTCTTGCCCACATTTTTAAATAAATAATATATAGTGCATATATTTATAGTTTACAAAGATATATTAAACATTAGCAATTATTTGCTAAGAGGAAATATATCATTGTCTAAGCAATATGATTTTACAGGGAGGGAGGCATCTTTATTAAGACGTGCCGTCTATTCTAGCTGCCAAAATATTTCTACAGTCGCTCATACACTGCGTATTATGGTAAAGCGCTGAACACAAATACTGTTGCTGCTAACGCATGTGTTTCATGACAGATCGGCTTATACCACGGTCTGATGATAAGGAATTAAATCATAACGAAATTAATAATACACAAATGCAACTAAAAAAACGAAATATCAAGGCTGCTTTATCCGTATTTACAAAATAAAACTCCTTCAAATCTCACAGACGGCCCTACTTTGTCCCTGTGTTCAAAAATGTATAATAATAAAACTAATTGATTTCACAAGCCATCTACACCATAGACTGACTGTACACCTCGCCATAGTGTCGATTAAACCTTTTCTCGTGGCTACTTGGTGGAAAATAACTGTTTAGATGCTGTTTATACACATTTGAATTAGGCTAAACATTATTAAATACCCACGAGCCACTAGTGACTTTATATCCCGTTTGCATTATTTAATTTTTTTGTTAAAGTTTCTTTCCTATTAAAATAAATGTATTTTCAATCTGATATGTAATGGGAAGAAAGAAAAACTGCACAAGTTCAGCAGATGGTGGATTCGAACCGGGTTGACGATGAATCGCGTCAAAACATGTGTCTGTGCGCTCTACGAGCTACGCCACTCACGATACTGTCATACGCGCTCTCTACTTATCTTGTCTCTGTCAATCATACGCTGATGTGCGGAAACCGTGTCAATAGCTTATTCCAACGAAGTGCGCTATTTCCACTTACCCTACATAGACGCTCCAAAATTGCCTTTTTTTTCTCCCCTTGCAGGGGCCCCAAGTAGGCACGGCCCCCTGCCTGTGCCCAGAATGTCCATTGGTTAATCCGGCCCTGTATAGAGAGCTGACTCTTATCCTTTTGATTAGCATTATTTCTTTTGGGTGTGCAGTTTAATTCACAGATTTTCTACAAAGTATGTTGTATACTGTAAACTTTTTTTTGTCACATCCATTTTTTTCTGATCCCATAACTCTGTGGTTATTTGTTTTGTAAAATATAAACTGTTGCTTCAATGTGAACATATGTGAATTTATGTTTTGAGTTTTTACTGCAAATGTCACATCCATAACGCTGGAATTGCTCATTCTTAGCTGATGCTAATTTTCTATTTAATGTCTAATAAAACAACTTTGTTGTTCCTGAAACTTGGATAGGGGACAAGTCTTTTGTCAGGTACTGTATTGTTCATGATTTGTTCATATTAGTAAAATTCAGTATGTTCGTTAGTAAAACCTATATATCGCCTATATATCGCCTATATATCCCGATAAAAGCTTCAGCAATTTATCCCAACAAGAATTTCTGATATCATCACATGCCTACAACAGAGAGAAAGAGAGAGAGAGGGAGAAAGAGAGAGAGAGGGAGAAAGAGAGAGATAGATAGAGAGAGAGTGTGTCTGGACTAAAGTTCAGGAGCATGTTTTGATCTTGCCAGGAGATTCAGTCATTCCTGGCTGCAGAAGAACAGCCGTGCCTTCCGACGCTTTGTTTGAGTCTAGCAATTTTCTCACACTCATCACTCTTCGGCCTGTATCCATCAAAGAAACAGTGGAAAAAAGCAAAAAAAAATCTGCAGCAGGTCACAGCAGTTCACTCCAGTCATGATTTAATCATGAGGGGACTCTGGGTGGGTTTCAAGCAGGGCCGAGTTACGATGGATTACCACACTGCTGCTCCAACTCCCATCGCAGCACAGCTAGCAAAATAACCATCCATTAGCAAATGAACATGTTTAGAAACCGCTGTGTTTGATTTAAAGGGATAGTTCATGCAAAAAGGACAACTCTGTCATCATTTACTTGCCCTCACGCTGCTACAACCTTATTTGACTTTCTTTCTTCTGAACACAAAGGTACAGTACATACTGAGCATTGTTCATGCCACTGTTTTAAAAAACAGTACACAAGCAACAAGAAGTTGAGTGAAATAAAGGGTGAAAAATGACCACACAGTCATTTAGGGTGATGTAATTTAATACAAATTATTAAATGGCTAGTTACAGTCCTTGATTCTGATAAGTTGAGCAACATTACAAGTAGGCATGGGCTGGTACAAGATTCCGATGGTATGATAACCTTGAATAAAATATCATGGTTTCATGGTATCACGGTATTATGTTTACTGCTCACTATACTGCTCACATGCTACCCCTAAGAGACATTATTAGAAGACACGGGATCAGCTTTCACTGCTATGCAGATAATTCTCAATTAATTATTTCAACTAAACCTGATGAGACGTCTGAACTGTCTAAACAAACTGAGTGTATTGAAGATGTTAAAGACTGGATGACCTAACAACTTCCTTCGCTTAAACTCAGACAAAACAGAATTATTAATGATTTCTTATTAGTTTTTTTTAATTTGTCACTTTCACCAATTAGTGAAGTTTTTTCCTCGCCACTGTCACCACTGGCTTGCATGGTTCGGGACCTGTAGAGCTGCGCATCGATGGATTTGCTCTTCAGTGTTTGGACTCTCAGTAGTGAATATTAAACCACACTGAACTGAACTAAACTGAACTCTGAAAACTGGACTGACACTGTTTTTTTCTTCTATGTAAAGCTGCGTTGACACAATCTACACTGTAAAAGTGCTATAAATAAAGGTTAATTGAATGAAATATAGCTTTTTTTATTTTAAGAAGCATTTAAAATGCTGTATTTTGGAACAGTAAACATGTCAGTCTTAATAATTCAAATAAATCATAGACTTAAGCTGTTTTCAAAAACACAGATTTATTTACAAATTGAAAAGGGATCTTTGGATATCCTCCTTTTCTGTGGATATTAAACAAGCCCGGATGCTTGGATGTTGGTGCTGATCAGTAGCTCTTGATGTGAATGCTGGACATACTATCCCCCTAAAAATTAACTAAATAGTCTTTGATAATATGTAAATATACCCAAAAACCTACATATACTATAGGAATGGTATAACAGAAAATTTTAGTCGTTTTAAAATCTTGACTTTTCCAAACTGTGGTATACGTTGAAACTGGTTATCGTCCCATGCCTAATTCCACCCAGGCTCATGTGCCCAGGACAACATTTTTGAGAACTGACAAATATGTATCCTGGACTACGTCTAGTTTTAAACATTCAGCAGCTTCAAACAACTAAACCTTTTTATTCCACCACAAGAAAAAGACACCTGAAATTACACCAACATGGTCAGTAGAAGAGGTCAAAATGTTTTTTCAGGATGTCATGGCAGTAGAGGCACCGCAACTGTATAGCAGCAGAACAAACGGTACTGTAAAACAACTTTCTCTTTGATGCATCCTGTTATACAGCCAGTATGAAGCTCTGAAGGAATTCAAGATCCGGGTTATATTTATTATTTTATTTTATTATTTTTCAAAAGTGAAAGAGTGTTGCTACACTGACAATAACCAAACATAACAATAGTTGGCATGGGACGATAACCGTTTTCAAGGTATACCGTGGTTTGGAAAAGTCAAGGTTTTAAAACCGCCAACATTTTCTGCTATACAGTTGGGTATGTGATTTTTTTATTTACATTTTTTTTGTAGTTTTTTAGGACAACAGCATCTCCAGCAGAAAAAAAAATCTCCAAATATGTCGTAAATTGTAAAGACATCTGTGTTTTTGAAACAAATGAAGATAGCAGAAGTCAATGATTCACTTGAATTTAGCCTGACATGTTTACTGCTCCAATATATTTAAAATGTTTCTCAAAATAAAATACATTGTGTTCAAAGGGGAAAGGTTTTTGCTTTTTAACCAGACTTTAAAAAAGAATATATTTTACAGCAGTAATCACAATACCGTCATACCGTGAAACCATATCGTCAGAATCTTATAGGCCCATGCCTAAACAGTAACCATTAGGGATCAAATCACAAGCCTTATAAGAAACACATACATCTATCAAAGCTTTAGGGCCGATACACACCAAGCCGATGCCAGACACCTAGCGGAGACAAAATGCAACTGTGATGTTGCCTCGCATCTGGATCTGTCTGGACCAAAAAGCTGTCCATGAACACACCAAACAGACAGTAGCCAACAGAAACAAGAGCGAACACTATGTGCCTGCGCTGGAGGTTGTGTTTTTCTATGCCCTGGGTGCAGTATCTATTTTCTTGCTCACAACAGAAGACCGGAACTTTCGATGTGCTCATGCAAAGCATAAACAAAGCAGCTTAGTGCCATTCTCATGGTAATTGTGACTAAACATGGAAGGAATCGCCCCTGCAAATATGTCTGATAATCTAACAATACATATAGTTTGTAAATAATAAAGAAATGTTGCGAAAATACAGCTAATCTCTCTCATGTTCCTAATTAACTTCAATTGTTTACTTGCTACGTCAATTCACTGTGTCACACTCACATTCTGATTCGTTGTTGAATAACCAATCAGAGCACTCTTTTCAGCCGATGGCCAATTCTACATGGTGAGTTGGGCTAATGAGCTCCAACATTAACTTGATGGTAGAACACACAAAACCAACTAGTCTGACCAACAAAGCCCAATGGCCGACCATCGGCTCGGTGTGTCCTAGCCTTTATAGAAAGAGGGGCAGAAGGATGAAGATCTTTTTTGGGGAATATATTGTTAGCTTTATGATTACAATGATCAGCAAATCGTAAGAAAACATATTGCTTAAAAACAATACTGCAATGTGTACTGCAAAAATATAAATACATATTGGATCTGGATAGTGAATGGTGAGCAGATGCTGAGGACCAAATTGATGCAAATTTGGATAAATAATGCTGAAATGGCACGAGGGGGCAGCTCTATTTTGTATGAGAAAGTTCAAAAAAGACATACAGTAGTACTTAACTCAGGATGCACAATTAAACGCCTCGTTTAATACAGTCTTAATCTGATCTTTTGTTTAAAATACCCTGTAATGACCCTGGGGTAAGAAAAAAATAGGCTGTCCAGGCCTACAGTCTAGACAAACTACATTAAATGGTTAAAAAAATGCTTCTTCATCCTCTAAAACAATATTGTATGCTTTCTAAAACAGGTACATGTCCACACACACAGTGCAATTTATAGAGACAAACATAAAATGGGATCACCCAATTCTAGCGACTACCACATGTACAGGTCAGTTCAGAAAAACACAGGATTCAGCTCCACTATATAGTCTCGCAGACCTTTTCTGAGAATGATATGTTGCTTCAGACACGCTCTTAGTTGTACGTGTATTTCTCAGTAACAGAAATGGGAATTACATATGCATGTCTGGAAAGCTGGACGGAAAAAGGGGCAAAAGAGGGAAAAGGAAGACCAAATGAATAAATAATATAAAAATAACTGAAACAGAGAACGTAATGGTATTTTGGTATATCGTACATGTCTGGATAGGTTTACAAAAAAGCATTTCAAGCATTTCTTAGATCCATATTCTTATAACAACTAATCACTTCTCATTAAAATCAGCCTTTTCATTTTTGGTTAACATTTAATTTAAAAAAATACTTATATTTTATCTATTAACATTCTTGAAATTAACTTATAATTATAATGATTATTTATTCATACATACTGTATGAGAACTTAACTATAGAGAAATTACCTATAGCATTATACATGTATGTGTTGTTCTTATTTGTACCCATATAATTACAAAAACGCTAAAAGTATTGATGTTGTGATTATAAATAAATAACAAATTACATATAAATAAATACAAAAAAATAAATATAAAAAATAAATAAAAGATTTCAACAACAACAACAACAACAACAAAAAAAAGAAAGTTCAATAAAGAACATGAATAAGTCTAATTTAAAATAACTCAATTTAGTGTCTAATACATGCAGTGTACTTGAGCTGCTTTAACAACTAGACAAAAGTTGGAAGAGTAAAAGAACATTTATATCTTGAAAATAAAATAAAATAATTTAAAAAAATTAATAAAATAAAATAAAATAATTTAAAATAACAACTAAACTAAACTAAACTAAACTAAACTAAAATAAAAAAAATATTTTGGGGTAATCTACAACAAACTCAAATCTACAGTTGAAGTCAGAATTATTAACCCCCCTGAATTATAATCCCCAGTTTTTTTTTTTATTACCAATTTCTGTTTAACAGAGAGAGGATTTTTTCAACACATTTCTAAACATACTAGTTTTAATAACTCATTTTTTAATCACTTATTTATTTTATCTTTGCCATGATGACAGTAAGTAAAATTTTTCTCTGAACTAGAAATTTTTCAAGACACTTTTGTAAAGCTTAAAGTGACATTTAAAGGCTTAACTAGGTTAATTAGGTTACCTAGGCAGGATAAGGTAATTAGACAAGTTATTTTATAACAATGGTTTGTTCTGTCGACTATCAAAAAAATATATAGCTTAAAGGGGCTAATATTTTTGATCTTAAAAAAATGTAAACTTTCACCAGAAGAAAAAATATTACCTGTGAAAATTTCCTTGCTCTGTTAAACATCATTTGGGAAATATTTAAAAAAGAAACAATTCAAATAGGGGCTAATAATTCGGACTTCAACTGTACATCCAGTAAATTGAATAGAATGCACATTTTAAATATAATATAAAAATATAGTCTGTTGCTTTATAGACACTGTCACCTCAAAGCAAGAAGGTCGCTGGTTCAAGCCCCAGCTGGGTCAGTTGGCATTTCTGTGTGGAGTTTGCATGTTCTCCCTGTGTTTTCTCCGGGTGCTCCACTTTCCCCCACAGTCCAAAGACTATAGGTGAATTAAATGAACAAAATTGTCCGTAGTGTGTGTGAATGTGAGAGTGTATGAGTGTTTCCCAGTACTGGGTTGCGGCTGGAAGGGCATCCGCTGTGTAAAACATATGCTGGATAAGTTGGCGTTTCATTCCTTTGTGGCGACTAAGCCAAAGGAAAATTAATGAATGAATATAAAATATATTCCCAATGAGATTTTGCTGCATTTCATGTGCTTGAGCTTCCCCTGACAACAGGACAAATGGATACAAAAAATAACATCCACTTCTGCATATCCTGTTTAATTAGCTGAAAAATCAAATAAAATTAATTAATTAAATAAATAAATAAATAAACAAACAATCAAATCAAATATTAAAATTTTGGAATAGGTTATAAATTACAAATATTTTTTCTATTTTAAAATGACTACCACATCCAATAATTATTCTTTCATTCATTCATTTTCTTTTCGGCTTAGTGCCTTTATTAATCCGGGGTCGCCACAGCGGAATGAACCACCAACTTATCCAGCATTTTGTTTTACGCAGCGGATGCCCTTCCAGCCACAACCCATCTCTGGGAAACACATCCATACATTGTCATTCACACACATACACTACGGACAATTTAGCTTGCCCAATTCACCTGTACCGCATGTCTTTGGACTGTGGGGGAAACCGGAGCACCCGGAGGAAACCCACGCAACCACAAGGAGAACATGCAAACTCCACACAGAAATGCCAACTGGCCCAGCCGGGGATTGAACCAGCGACCTTCTTGCTGTGAGGTGAACGTGCTACCCACTAGGCCACCGTGGTTCCCATCAGCACAGCCCCAAAGGAAAGGCCACTTCATCAGTTTTACTGTCGGCTAGAGTTTCACCACAGAGCTTCACACCACACGAACACAGTAACTGATAGGACGGTCTAAAAGCAACAGCGCCCACCCCGTCATCCTTTTCTAATTTAAAAACGGCAGCTGAATTAACAATAGAGCTGAAATAACAGTAAACGGAGATACAGCAGGCCAGTATAAGCATATACCTCAATTAAGAGTTAGCACTAATGCGTTTTCGCCACTCTCTACAAGCAATTTCGGTCATTTTGTTTTTATTTCCACTCAGTTTACGAGAGATGAGTCATGCTTCGGCAATTAGCTAGCTGCTATTGCTAGTGCGGCCCGAGACGTAATTAAAGGAATTAGCATTCCAGTGTTAGCGAGTGCTCTAGCTACACTCCATGACCACGTACAATGGTGGTGTTTGTCGGTGAGAGCAGCCTGTTCCCATTGACTGTTAATGAGTGAGATGGCTGATTAGGGCCCTCAGAGGAGCACAGATCCACATTCCTGCCCCTGAGGTGAAAGGGTAATGCAGGGGGAAGCGGCGTTACACTTCAGCACCTTCTGTCTTTTCTGTACTGATCAGATATTCCAGCCCGATCTCATTGATCGGAACTTGATCTGTTAGAAAAGTGGCTAATAGCTACGGATGAATTCATACGATATCATGTGTATGAAAACTCATGATTATTAAAAAGAGGTGTGACCCCATCCCCAAACCCCACCCCTAACCCTAATTAATTTCTAATTGATAGTTTTCAAGTGTCGTCACACCATTAGAGGAACGCTGCCCTGGCGGGCAAAACATTACTATCTCCTCCTGACCACCAAGTCACAGGCTGAATAATTTCTCTTTGTTAGCCAAAAAGCCAGATAATTGTTGCGCAATAAGGTTTAGCGTTACTAACTGACAAGGAGACATGCCTGGGCTGTACTTCAACAGCACTCATTCAGAGAAAGAACAGACAGAAGCAGACATTTATGGATTTGTGCCTAGTTGTAGCATCATTGAACCATAACAATCCATGCTACCTATAATTGTTAGTGTGTTTGTATGCTTTTTATAAAGATTCTATTCTAATTTAAAGGTTAAGTGCAATTAAAGAATAAATTGAAATGCAAAGTCAAAGTATAAATAGCACAAGGGAATGAATACGAAGCAAAATAAGCCACAAGATAGATATAAACATTGCCAAATTGTAGCTCTGACAGAGACATGATGGTTATAAATGGATCGCAAATGCCCACAATTTACAGTTTGTAACCATATCTCGGTTCTGCTCTGTTGATATCGGATGCAAATATTAGCCAAATATATAGCTTGAAACAGATGGAAATATGACTAGATCCCAGTGTAGCTGGCATTATGGCCTATTATTTTTTTGTCCGCCAACAGGTCACATGACTGAAAACTATCAATTATCGTATGTTTATCCATCTTGGCCTACTGGTAGGGGTAGGGGTAGAGGTTAGGGAGGTTACACACTCGCACACACACAAAATATTTATATTTACCAAATTCAAACTATTTTCAGTACAGCATTCACTGAGCTATTTGTAGGACTGTGACTTACACCCATTTTTTGTAACTTTTTACTCGATCCACACCTCTGCGCTGCTTTGAAAGCGTCAAACAGGAAGGAAGAGGTTCAGTGTGGATGGAGAGCACAGGCCAGACGTGTCCTCCATCCTCCTCACAATTCACTGGACAATGTTTTAACACAAACAGACACACAATCGACAGAAAAGAAAAAACAAACTTAAAAATAAGGGATCAAAAGAGGGATGTGGCATATGTATGAGTCCATATGATCAACCAGCCACCAGTTCAGTTATTTTCAATATTAAGGTATATATTTTAAGGCAAGCGCATGTTACAAGAACAAAAACAGTTACATAAATACAAAACAACAAATCAGAATAAAACAAAGAAATACATGTGAAAGTATTAAAAGCATTCAATCGGTGAAAGATTTTGTTGTCAAAAACTCTTGTAATATATTTTTAAACTGTTTCAATGTTTTTAAGCAAAGAATTTGACAAAAAATCATCCAGAGCAAGACAGAAGCAAAATAAACTCATTCTCAATAAAAATTGCAAGAAAGGAACTGAAAAAACTAATTTTGATAAAAAATGCAAATAAATAAATAATCATTAATATTCATAGTTAGTAATAATATGTTGTTTTTATTTTGTGGACAAACTGCTTTTTAATGAACCCCCTACTTTATTCTACTCTAGCAGTAGTGTGCACGTCTTCATTCATTAAAAAGCAGGTTCCCATGACTTGCTCTATGACATCACTGTCTCATTTATCATGCACCTGGCCAGACGTGATCACTGATTGGTCAAAATATCGTCAGTGACATATTTACTCAGCAAACAGCGCAGCACAATACCTAACCTATTAACATTTCTCCATCAACCAGCAAACAGACAAGTCCAGCAAAGAAAAGTTCTTATTTCTAGACTTACTGTATACAGACTATAGATTGTGGGGGGAAAAAAGCCTTTCTATTTACTAGTCAATGTTACGTCTTTAACTAAATGCAATTATTTGAATTATTAGACTTGTTCAAAACACAGGATAACTGCATTTCCTCTTTTCTTTGATTCAAATCCATAAAACATGCGTTAATCTTCAGAACACAATATAGAAATAATATTTTCCATCCATTGATAATTCAAAACAGTCATAGAACTCAATAGAGAGATCAATATATTAATCCATATGAACAAGGGATCTTTCATAGGATACTATTGCTTTTGGGGGACACGGTGGCGCAGTTAATAGTGCTGTCGCCTCACAGCAAGAAGGTCGCTGGTTCGAGCCTCGGCAGGGTCAGTTGGCATTTCTGTGTGGAGTTTGCATGTTCTCCCCGTGTTCGCATGGATTTCCTCCGGGTGCTCCGGTTTTCCCCACAGTCCAAAGATGTGGGACAGGTGAATTGGGTAAGCTAAATTGTCCATAGTGTATGTGTGTGAATGAGAATGCATGGATGTTTCCAAGAGATGGGTTGCAGCTGGAAGGGCATCCGCTGCATAAAACAAATGCTGGATAAGTTGGCGGATCATTCTGCTGTGGCGACCCCAGATTAATAAAGGGACTAAGCCGAAAAGAAAAAGAATGACTATTGTTTTTGATTAATCAGTGAACATAAACAGAGCAGGGTGCCATGGTGGCGTAGTGAGTAGCACGTTCGACACACAGCAAGAAGGTCGCTGGTTTGAGCCTCGGCTGGGTCATTTGGCATTTCTGTGAGAGTTTGCATTTTCTCCCCGTGGTTGCGTGGGTTTCCTCCGGGTGCTCTGGTTTCCCCCACAAGTCCAAAGACGTGGTACAGGTGAATTGGGTAGGCTAAATTGGCCGTAGTGTATGAGTGTGTGTATAGATGTTTTCGTGAGATGGGTTGCAGCTGGAAGGGCATCCGCTGCGTAAAACAAATGCTGGATAAGTTGGCGGTTCATTCCGCTGTGGCGACCCCAGATTAATAAAGTGATAAAGCCGACAAGGAAATGAATGAATGAATGAATAAACAGAGCATCAGATATGATGGTGAAAAAAAATGAACCTCGTTGGTTTTTCTGCATCAAGAATGAGCTTAACCACATTTAAATACTTGCTTATTAGTGTTCATATGTAAATGAAAGCCTCTATTAAAATTGTTTATTGTACAAAGCAGCAGGAAACCATGATGTTTATTTGTAAAAGTTATTACAAAATGGATTCTTTATTGAAAAAAGACACAAAAAAGAGCCATTATTTGCAATTTTTCAAAATTTATTTAAACAAAATACCTGGGAAAATAACTGGATTCACTGAAAAAATATTTTATTCTGCTTGTTTAAACTACTTATTTAAAATGAGATGAATCAACACAATTCTGGAGGTTTTTATTGGGACAACTTAATTGTTTTATATTTAATCTTTTCGTATTATTATTATATTTCATTATGTTAAAAATTAAAATTTTATGGCAATACATTTGTTCCAATATTACAGCAATGCAGACAGAGACAACAGCATTGTGAGAAAGTTGCAGTCTTAAAAGTCCAATGTTTGCATTTTACATGTTTTTTTTTTAATGTTGGACCTGTAATCATTAGTTTTTAAATTGTCTGTTTTTCTACATTTGTAATCAAACATCTGCCCATAAGTTCTAAATAAAGTGAGAAATATGTACCCATACATTTTGCATGTTGCTGCTAGTTCAAATTACTTATTTAAAATAAGTTTTAAGATTTTGAGAAAGTTTGGAGAAGTTGGAGAAACAACTACATTTTTGAAATTGTTTTGAAATATGTTAATTGTTTAATTTGTAATCCACTTAAATTTGTTGAGTTAACTTAATCGATTTGTGTTGGGACATGAATGAATTGTGTGGAACCCTGCATTTTTTCCAGTGTGACGAGATGTCATATCACCAAGCCCTATATCAACTTGCGCAAATGCTTATATAGCAGACCCATGAATACACTCCTAACATCCTGGACGGGGGCATTGGGTGGATCAGAGGACAAGTGTGAGCGTTTGAGACCGGTCAGAGTGTTTGTGTGAGGGTTCAGAAAAGTGCATTAGCACAGATGGAGGATGCCTCGTGTTCATCAGGGGAAACTGGAGAAGAAACACACTTCATTTCTGCCTGTCTCATTAAATGCAGCTTTCCAACAGGGGTTTAAAGAGGGACTTAAAAGACTAAAGTACAGAGATGAGCCTCTGGGGCAGGTGTGTGTGCGCGTGTGTGTGATTGAGTAAGAAAGAGAGAGAGAGTGTGTGTGCACTGGTTTAGCTATACTAGTGAGGGCTCAATTGTCCTCAATTATTCAATTGAAGTTTATTTGTATATATGGTATAGTGCTTTTCAAGTATATCATTCCAAAGCAGCTTTACAAAAGGTTATTACATTACAAATAAAATCAGAGTTTGGCTGTTGTGTGGACAGTATATAATTTAAAATAAAATGTACTTTTTAAAAAGGTGGTGCCTAAAATTTGAGTATTTTGAATTGCTTAAGACTTACATTATGACATATGAAAACGAACCGCTATTGAAGACATCGTCACAAATGAAAAATGCTTAAAAATTAGGCAGAACTTATTTTATTAGCATCACTGCACAGCACCTGTTTCTGTGAGGGTTTAGGTTTAGGGGTAGGCCATAGACACTATCAGTATTTATCTGATATAAAAACAATAAAACACATGATAGTTTGACCTCCATTATTAAAACTTAAGTGATTTAATAGAGGTTCATTACACTGTGGTGACCCCTGATAAATAAGGTACTAAGCTGATGGAAAATGAATGAATGAATGAATGAATGAATGAATGAATGAATGAACGAATGATCTAATAGAACAATGTGCAGTAGGTACAATGAAGCTGTAAATAGGCGACAGTGCATTATTTTGTCTGTTTGACCTGTTTTACATCAATTCTATTAGACAGTCTTTCATTTACTGTATAAACCTCTCTGACATTATGTTTATAGTTTTTCCCTTTTAAACTTACATGATTCTGTGGCCCCATTTACACTAGTGCGTTTTCGTTTTAAAACGCATAAGTTTTAAACCCATCCGTCCACACTACGCCAGAGTTTTTAAGCCGCGAAAACAGAGCGTTTTGGAAACGCTGGAGAGGCCATTTTCATTCTAAAACGCTGCTGCTCTATCTCAGTGTAGATGGAGGAAAACGGAGACCTTTGAAAACGGAGGCGTGGCTGCTGAGATCCGCTACGTGATTGGGGCTTTTTGGTCATTGCGTAACCTTCCCTTATTCGTCAAGCGCACATGGCTACAACACCACCGGCAGACGGGAGACCAGCCTTCACTGTAAACACTGTATTTTTGATAGCCATGGATGTTTTATATTCATTTGTTACTTTAAGTAACAACTCAACCTCGTCGTCTGTCCTCAAAAAGACCTCTCTTGGTTTCTTTGCCATCGCGTTCATCGTTTAACCAGCGTTTGTTGACTAACAATAACCAAATGCCAAGCGAGACACATGCTTCCTGTTTATATTTGAACGCGCATGCCCAGAGTGCGCGAATGGTCATGTGATATACGTTTCTGGTGGCGTAGTGTGGAGGGACATCTGTTGAGAGACGCTTGGGTGCGCTGATTGGACCAATGACCCAGTCTGTTGCTATTGGTCGACATCATTCAGCGCGAGAGAATGCCCACCACGGCTTTTCAAAACTGAAGTAGTCGTGTGTGTGTGTATGTGTGAGCATATCTGCTGACACTCGTTTTTTCCGGGAGTCACCTGTATTTCAGACACCTCACCCCCGAATCTAACCCCCCGGTCTCCCAGCACATTCCTCTATTCTTAACTATAAGTAAAAACAACAACACACATGCAGTATTAGTGCACACAGCGGCAAAAGCTAAACCATTATGAAACAGGGCCGCCACACGTGAGTGAGAGCTGATGTGGCCATAGCAACGACAAACAGCAGAGGAACACGAGTTCACAAACGCATTAATCCATAAACAAAGCGACACGCGTCGCGTTCACAATGTGCTTTTAGACGTGATATGAGAATACAAGTTAACCAGATACACTACAAGCGGTTACAAGCTACAAAACACAGTTAAATGCATCATTTACAAGCTGGAGAAAACAATGATGCAACTGATTTAATCGCACGCACTCACTTGTTGGATAGCAGGCCAGGGAAATGTCCCCCTGTTCCCTATGGCTAGTCCGCCCCTGCATACATCAAGTCTTTTTTGATCCTTTAACAAACGATCGACGAATCCTCCGTTGTAAGCTTATAGATTTCAAAAGCACTCCTCAGAGGGAACAGTCTCGTCTGTGGTTCATTTGCACACTTCCTATAATATCCAGCCGAGCACAATGCTCTTCTCTGTGTTGCCAGATGTAGCTGACTCATTCCAATCAAAACCCTATCTAAAAGGTTTTTACCTGCACAATCAAACTCAAAACCGCCCAATCTGGCAACTTTTTCTCACCGCTGTTGTTTAAATTAAGTCATTGTTAAAGAGTACTGTTATTATCATTGCTGATAACCATGCTCACTAAAAACATAATAACGTTTAAATAAAACAAACTTTGTAATTCAAAAATTCTTCAAAATCATACTTAAAATTTTCCACAGGTTTCCTGTTAGGATTGGGTTTTAAGGGTATAGGGTAAGGTCAAACAATAATAATTTTTTACAATATAAAATACATTTAGCCTATGGGGAGTCCTCATAAACCAATATGTGTGTGTGTGTGTGTGTGTGTGTGTGTGTGTGTGTGTGTGTGTGT
>CAIGQQ010000835.1:643844-673835 GCA_903798035.1 Danio albolineatus
AATATAATATAATATAATATAATATAATATAATATAATATAATATAAAATAATATAATATAATATAATATAACATAATATAACATAACATAATATAATATAATTAGGGCTGTCCAAGAATTAATCGTGATTAATCACATCCAAAATAAAAGTTTGTTTTGACGTAATATTTGTGTGTGTTATATATATTTATTATGTATATGTGATAAACACATTCATAGAAGCCAAAACTATATATAAAAAAGTTACATCAAAGTAGTTACATCATATTCAAATGTAAAATTTGTATCATACACATATATTTTTTATATATCTAAATATAAACCAACATTTTATCAAGTATTTGCATGTGTGTATTTATATATTCATAATAAAATATACACAGTACACACACAGATATTATGTTAAACTTTTATTTTGGATGTGATTAATCACAATTAATTTTTTGACAGCCCTAAATATAATATAATATTAGGCACCACAGTGACGTAGTGAGTAGCACGTTCGCCTCACAGCAAGAAGGTCGCTGGTTCGAGCCCTGGCTGGGTCGAGCCCTGGCTGGGTCAGTTGGCATTTCTGTGTGGAGTTTGCATGTTCTCCCGGTGGTTGCGTGGGTTTCCTTCGGGTGCTCCGGTTTCCCCCACAAGTCCAAAGACATGTGGTATAGGTGAATTGGGTTGGCTGAATTGTCCGTAGTGTATGAGTGTGAATTCAAACAACAAGCAAATGAAACAAGTGTAAAAGAAAATCTATTTCCATCATCAATAAACAACATGATTTTCCTGACATGGTCATGAATGCTCCAGACAGGCTCTTATTAACATTGAGAAACACACCTGGCCAGTTCTCTGGAAAACCCACAAAACTACCATGAAAGTCCTCTAAAAAGCGCACACAGTGGGAAGAGTTTTCTAAACAGGCCAACAGGAAGACTCCACCGGGACAGGGAGCTTTGTGTTGCATTTGAGCCTCTCTTCGGTAATACAACAAGCAAATGGAGGAGGCCAAGATACATCGTCTCACACACAAACCCTAGAGTTACAGCTGAGCCAAGTTTAGACACCCACAAACTCATTCTCCATCTGATCTGGCCCACATCTATCGCAAATGGCCATTTCATTTTAACAATCTTTCTGCCATTCCATATTAAGTCCTAAAGAAACGGCGAACACCACCAACATCTGCCCAAAAGATCTACTTCTCAACGTTGACTTCATATAAAAACGTGCACGTTAACAATATAGGGTGGAAAATAAAAAAGCCAGAACCTCTTAATAGAGGTCAGAA
Organism: Danio albolineatus; assembly: GCA_903798035.1. NCBI lineage: Eukaryota > Metazoa > Chordata > Actinopteri > Cypriniformes > Danionidae > Danio > Danio albolineatus. Next base: position 645,131 of record CAIGQQ010000835.1, read on the forward strand.
TCTGAGAAACATCATGAGACGAAGAATTTGTTTTGGCTTCCTCAGATGTTTTCTAGCTCTGCCAAGCCAATTTGTAATTCCATCTGAGAATATCTAAAAAGCAACTAGTAATTAAGGCTTTACCGCAAAACCAGTCAGAGCTCAACTGCTTCTTTCGAGTGACTGCAAAGTTAGTTAAACGCTGCTATAGCAACGTAAAGCAGATAAAGGGAGACTGTTGACTGTTGCCCCACATGTGTTTCTTGGCCATGAGAAACAACCATCTGCTGGCAGAGTAAACAACAGAAAGCAAGATGTGTTAAAGTGGCACGTTCTGCACCAAATGCAATTCTTTTTTTTTATTAAGGGAGATCACCAAACTTCACACATCTTTGATGAACACATGGTCACAAGTTTTAAATACTTCCAAAGCTAAGATTAAATAAACAGACCTGCACTCTAAAAAGTGAGTAAACCCATTGTTTCTAATTGGATAAGTTGTGTAGTTGACTTAATTTAATTTTTTTTTAATTATGCACGTAGTTCAATTAAAAATGTAAGGTAAAGGATTTACAATTTTTTTTTTTAAGTAAAGTAAAAACAACAGGTTTACTCACTTCTTAAAGTAAAGTCAACTTAACACTTTAAAAACAACAGGATTATTCACTTTTTAAAGTAAAGTCAACTAAACACTTTAAAAACATTGGTTTACCGAATTTTTAAGTAAAGTCAACTAATTGTTTTAGAGTGTACTCACACTAGGTACAGTTGCTATGAACCGTGCCAAAGTGCGCTTGTCCCTCCTCCCCTCTCCCCCGACGGCCTGCATTCACATTGCATTTATCTTTCGAGCCGGAGCATGCTTATGTCATCAAAGATGTGACTGTTTAGTTTAACAAGGCAGTGGAGATTGCTTTAGTAATATAGTTTTGTATTATTTTCAGTGGTTTGGCAAGCAGTGACATGGAGTCAAAGGTGCAGAAGTTAGAAGGTGCAGCTAAAGGTGCAGCTGACGTGCAGCAAGGGGTTTGCATCTTTAATGAAGTATGACCAATCATGTTCATTGAAGAGTAAGAACGATTAATAAATCCATATGAAACAGTCCCTTAGAAGTGACATTGCATCTTCAGTTTCGGGATCAGGTGTGCTTTGCACTTACACTACAAGCATACCGTGCCAAAGCCCAAATGAACCGCTCTCTGGCACACCTCTTTCTACCGGGCCAGGGCTGGCCAACTGAACTGCATCTGGGGCCGTTTTGGAGCTCTTTTACTCACTTGTTGGTCACACTTTATTTTGATGGTCCGTTTGTTGAATTTAAGTTACATTGCAACTAATTCTCATTACATTATAAGTAGACTGTTAGGTTTGGGTTAGGGTATAGGGTTAGTTTAAGTTGACATGTACTTGCAAAGTTTCTTATAGTCAGTTAAATGTCTGTGGTATGTCAGCATCAACAGATATTAAGCAGACAGTCTACTAATACTCAAATGGACCATCAAAATAAAGTGTTACCCACTTTTTAAAGTAAAGCCAACTAAACACTTTAAAAACATGGGTTTACTCATTTTTTAAGTAATGTCAAATAATCGTTTTAAAAACAACAGGTTTACTCACTTTTTAAAGTAAAATCAACTGAATGATTTAAAAACAATGGGTTTATTCACTTTTTAAAGTCGACTAACCATCTAAACAGGGTCTTTAGCTTGACCAACCACAGAGGTAGTTGAAAATTTGATCTTATTGCTTTCATAGAGGTTGTTACACGGCAGCATTTTTGGACAAAAAAGGGAAACTTTTTAATGTGTATTGATTTTATTTCATGAGTTTTTATTTATGTGTTTTGCCTGTTTACTCAACTAACAATGTTGTTTTTGGGACTGAAAACGCATTTAAAAAATGAGTTTCAAAGTGTGCTTTTTCGAAAAATGCCACCATTTTTGTGTCCGTAGCTGAGTCTCATTACAGAGGCTGCATCCTCCGAAGGATGCATTTGAAGTGCGCTCTGTCATCACATCGTAACGAAGGCTCCTATAAACGCAGCCTCAAAACGAGTTCTTTGTTTCCAAGGTAATGAAGGGCACAACTGGTGGATCCTTCACGGCCTCGTCCCAATTCATCGATTCATTGCGCACTGATAACGACAGGACGTTTTTAAAAGAAAACTCCGGTTTAAATGTTTTAAATAGGTTTATTTGACTTGAATATGTAAACACATATTAAAAACCAAAAAGACTATGACATGTGTTTACATTTTTATGTGTACATGTATGGATCAAAGGAAATATATTTCCAGCTTTTGTAAACATTGCTTTGCCTTCAGATCACTTAAAATCACTTTGAGTTATTGCAATTTTATTAGCGCTTATTAACATCTCTGGAGGCTAGATCGTCTCATTTCAAAACGCTCGTTTCGGCCTGTGTGGACTTCGAAGGACTCACCTTTGAAGTCTGCATCCTTTGAAGGATGCAGCCACTGAAATGAGACACACTAAACACCTGAAAACTGAGAATCTTTGAAAATGATGACATCATGCCCATGTATAATACTAATAATAATAAACTACTAATTAGCTGTTTATTAATAATTAGTAATGTACAGTAGTTGTTGGATTTAGGTATTAGATACGGTTAGGGATGTAAAATAAGAACATACCTACCTAATAAGTGCTAATAACTAGTTAATATCTTAATAATAAGCAGGTAATAAGTCTGTAGTAAATGGCGTGAATTGTTACTTAAACTAAAGTGCTACCACATGTTGTCACTTCACAAAAGGAAATGTTTATTAACAAGGTGACAGCATCAAATACTGGCCTGACATACATAATATGCACAGCAGCATAATAACATATACACACACACACACACACACACACATATATATATTTTTTTTACAAAAACACACTAATATTGATATTGAAATTGTAGTTGCATTCCTCATCCTTTTAATTCTCCTGCTTTCCTGCTTAAGCTGTAAACATTCATTCATTTATTTGCATTCATGTACCACAAATAAATTTAAAATCAGATGATTTTGAGCAAATTACCACCTTGGAATTACAAGGCTTTTTCTACATCATAAGCAGTTTTGAGATATCATGGTTTTCACGGTTTTTGCATTTCATATTGCCAAAAAAACTAAGAACAATAATAAAGTCTCAAAACGGGCACAGACAATGAATGAATCAATAATGACAGACATAAAAACTTTATAATTCTAAGGTGACAAATGAATGAAGTTCGCTTGAGAAGTAATTCAGTTCATTCATTCATTCATTAATTCATTTTCTTTTCGACTTAGTCCCTTTACTAATCAGTCGTTGCCACAGCGGAATGAACCGCCAACTTATCCAGCATATGTTTTTACACAGCGGATGCCCTTCTAGCAGCAACCCAACACTGGGAAACACCCATACACTCTTACATTGACATATATCCACTTCAGACAATTTAGCTCACCCAACTCACCTAGCGCATGTCTTTGGACTGTGAGCACCCGTAGGAAACCCAGGCAAACATGGGGAGAACATGCAAACTCCACAAAGAAATGCCAACTGACCCAGCAGAGTCTCGAACTAGAGACCTTCTTGCTGTGAGGCGATTGTGCAATATGCTGCACCAACGTGACGCCTTTATTTAGTTCATATTGCTATTTTAAATGTCTGGATAACCGCAGCTGGGACATTCTTCAAATGTTTTTCTTTTGTGATTAACAAAACAAAGAAAACCTTTGGGTTTAGAACAAAATGAGAGTGAGATTTACTGACAAACAGATGGGAAGTTAGGTTGATGAACACTGTTTTAGAATTTCCCTCTCGACTTCCTTTTCACTTCAGTAAAATGACTTCAATTATTGAGCGAATAACTGACCAACTAACTAACTTACCAATGATTTAGTGACTTTAATTTAACCACAAAACATGTCTTAAGCAAAGAGCTCCTATGACGGACATTTAAACCAGCCTAACTCAAGAGCAAATAACAGAAAAAGAAGAGTTAGCAAAGAATTGACAACTATTCTTTATTTTTATTTACTCATTAATAAATAATCAATCCCTGGACAACGAAGTGTGTGAGCAAATTGGGTTGCATTATCAGACGTTCAGTCCCGGGTCTAACAGTAACTCCATCCATATGGCTTTGTGAATATTTCAATAGAGCAGAAAAGCTGTCAGTGTTTGTCCTGGCTTCAGAGGAGGTCTACAGAGAACGCAAAGGGATATGGCATTGCAACATGATTAATAAAACATGTCAAAATCCATCCTATTAACTCCATAAAGCCGACACCTGGAAAACGACACTGGACCAGCCTACAACAGCCGTGTCACATCTGTTCATCAATCTGCCCACTAATCAGTTCATCACTGCTCTGCACATCTGATCTAATAATCATAATACGGAAGTATTTCTGATCATATTATTATACATCAAAACACAATTTTACTGTAATATTCTATGTGTAAACATTTGCATATCAGCAATCCTGCAGCCATAAATGCCTACTTGAACTAAAGTTTGGATCTTGATATTGTTTTGTTTTGTGTGTGTTGATACACACTTATATGGTTTACTAAAAGCAACAAGGTGGAAAAAGACAGGGATGGCAGTTACACAGTTAATTTATCACAATTATAGCATCTTGTTCAATGTCACCACAGTACAAAGTGTGATTTATGTTGATAATATGCAGCGTATGCTGAAATTTTTGATGATGTCTTACTGACCTTTTTATGCAAACTGTTTAAATTTAATAACCTGACATTACAGGGTTGTTTTAAAATATTTTAAAACAATATTGTGCTATCAAGTTTCATTTTTATATACTTTATGAATATGTAGCCTAAATAATTTTAATAAGATGATGTCAAAACAGGGTTGACAATTCACAAAGTTAAATATGTTGAACATATTCACTTTAACAGTAAACAATCCTAATTTAAAATAAGTACATTTTAATTTTCAATTTTTGGAAATGCCCAGGACACACTGTAGTAACAGTGCTGTCAGTTGTGTAATTATATACATATTCATGACTAAACAAAAGACTTCAAGTCCTTAAGTTAGTTTATTAATCAAATCAATCAAACAAACGACTTTAAAATCGGACAGCAACATCACAACCAGCTTTCAGTGAACTTTGACCGTGCAAACATTTGTGTGAACATCCCAACCCGTCCATAACACTTCATAAACACAGCAACAGTATCACCTGCACTGCATTTCATCGAAACATCCTAATAATGTAACACCCGGACCCTCGTAACAACCAACAGTAGTAGTAGTAGTAGTTTGATGCTAAAGCTCCTCTCGTAACTCAGAACTGAACGTTTATCCACAACTCTTACCTTCTGTCAGCCATGTTCCTCACATTGTTTGTAGTAACGAGAGTGAAAGCGGAGAGATGTGTCCTCTGGCAGTAACAGGCTGTGAATGTGGGCTTCAGGCTTTCTGTCCCGCTGGAGAGTTTGGGGCAGACAGTAGAGTAGGTTATAATTCCTCCGCCTTCCAGTAACCTGAGCTCTGTCGCAGCCTGCTGGCCCTTCACCGGGATGAATGAGTGCAGTTTGAGGAAAAGCGTCATCTGCTGGACAGTCTGCAACAAGTACTGTAAGCATACACAACTACAGTACCTCAAGTATGGCAAGCTGTCTTAACATCTAATGTTCATAATGTATTGAGTGCATCATTCTTTTTATTTATTTTTTGTTAATTTTAATACATTTTCTACTCATTTTATTATCTACTAATATTTTTCCAGTACTTATTTGCTGACACATTCACACAACTCATTCATGTCTTTCGGCTTATTAAAAATAATCAAGTTAACTTCATTTGTGTTGGAACTACATGAAGGAATTGTGTGGAACCCAGCATTTTTGACAGTGCTCTTTTTCTGATTTGCATTCATAATTTTTGGAAGTGTCAAATTCAGAGACGTCAACGCCAAAACAAATATGAATATCTTTATATGAAATATGAATACTTTGTTTATTCTTAACATATCTCTGAAGACTACGTAAGATATAGTAAAACAACATGAGTATTTCACTCACAAGACTTGAGAGAATAAGACTTGATGTTAAAAATAATTTAGCCCTGTCATTCTATTCACTATTATGAGATAACACATATCAAGTGTAAAAGATATATTTTATAAAGTTATCTCATGACTCTGAAAATCAGCTGGCTCTAAGTGCAATGATTTGTGTTTTTAAAAATCAGTTTAAACCAAATATCACAGTCAAACTATGGTCATTGTAGCAATCATGATGAATTTGTGGATTAGCCAAGCAATTTTTAAGGGACTCATACTTATTGCATGCTAATTTATTCATTAAATACAAGTTCTTATTATGTACTAAAACTTGTACCATTAAGCAGACAATAGTACTAACTTATAAGATACCTGTACATATTACTTGTTAGTTCGGTAACACTTAACAACTACACACTATGAATAATTTATTAAGCATTAGCAAAAAGGGAATTCATCATCTGTTAAGCATTAACTTTACGTTAAAAGATATTAGTAAGCAGTTTATAAATACAGCTACAAGTGCTCGACTTGCAAGCACAAGTATAATGTGCTTAATAATTGTATTTTCCTACTCTGTTAATTACTACTTTTTCTTTACTAAATTAAACTATTACAAACCAGTTATTTGAGAGTAGTTGCTGGATTTTAAAGATTATTCAGAACGCTTAAGTGAATGATTAATGAACTATTCAAATGAACATTTATATATCTTATTCAGGCATGTACTAATAGTTCATTTGTATGCTAATAAATGCTTTATTAACTCAACTTTATCCAGTTTTGTGACCTAATCTAAAGGGAGGACTATTTATGCTGTATGAGTCCCTTATAAATTACAATTAAAGGCTCAGTTATATTCTAGGAAAAAAGAACATCAACATCTTTATTCATTTCTATTTATTTGAAGATACACAAATGAAACTGTATCAAATGAAAAATAAATCTTTGCCATCCTATCTAAAATAGTTACTGTACAGTTTAAACTTTGCTAAATAACACTGAAATATTGTATCATAATATATTAATAAATTATGTTTATCGTTCATTCATTCATTCATTTTGTTTTTGGCTTAGTCCCTTAGTGCTGTCGCCACAGTGGAATGAACCGCCAACTTCTCTAGCTTATTTTTTTACGCAGAGCATGCCCTTCCAGCTTCAAACCATCACTGAGCAACATCCATACACACTCATTCACACACATACACAACAGACAATTTAGCTCACCCAATTCACCAACAGTGCATCCGGAAAGTATTCAAAGTGCTTTACTTTTTTCACATTTTTTTGAAGTTACAGCCTTATTCCAAAATGGATTAAATTCACTTATTTCCCCAAAATTCTAAAACAACTGAATTTACCACAGGTGAACTCCAATTAAGCTGCTGAAACATCTCAAGAATGATCAGTGAAAACAAAATGTACCTGAGCTCAATTTAGAGCTTTATGGCAAAGGCTGTGAATACTTACAGTATTTACGTGTGATTTTTCAGTTTTTTTTATTTTTAATAAATTTGCAACAATTTCAAAAAAATCTTTTTTTTTTTACATTGTCATTTTAGAGTATTGTGTGTAGAATTTACAGGAAATAAATGTATTTAATCCATTTTGGAATAAGCCTGTAACATTAAAAAAATGTGGATAAAGTGAAGCGCTATGAATACTTTCCAGATGCACTGTATACCACATGTCTTTGGACTTGCTGTGAGGCAGTCGTGCTACCTGCACTGTGCCACATTGATGCCCTTATTAAGTTGTTGTTTTATCAAATTGTTATATTTTGACACTCCTGTTATTCAACAATGGTTAAACTTTACAGTAATTTTACTTTGCAGATACAATTGGAGATACAATTCAGACACATATTGTCATTTATTAGGGATATTGTCATTTATTAGGGATTTATAAAGCATAAATAGACCTCACTTTAGATTAGGATGAAGTTGAGTTAAAGCATTTAATAACAAATTAACTATTAGTATTCATTCATTTTCTTTTCGGCTTAGTCCCTTTATTAGTCTGGGGTCACCACCGCAAAATGAACCGCCAACTTATCCAGCATATGTTTTATGCAGCAGATGCCCTTCCAGCTGCAACCCATCTCTGGGAAACATCCATACACATTCATTCACACTCATACACTACAGACAATTTAGCCTACCCAATTCACCTATACCACATGTCTTTGGACTTGTGGGGTAAACCAGAGCACCTGGAGGAAACCCACACAACCACAGGGAGAACATGCAAACTCCACACAGAAATGCCAACTGACCCAGCCGAGGCTCAAACCAGCGACCTTCTCGCTGTGAGGCGATTGTGTGTGAATGAGTGTGTATGGATGTTTCCGAGAGATGGGTTGCAGTTGGAAGGGCATCCGCTGCGTTAAACAAATGCTGGATGAGTTGGCGGTTCATTCCTGTGGCGACCCCAGATTAATAAAGGGACTAAGCCGACAAGAAAATGAATGAATGAATGAATAAATAAAACAATATAAAATAAAATGAGTTAACTTAATCGATTTGTGTTGGGACAACATGGTTCCTCCCAGGAACCCAGCATTTTTACTGTGCATACTGTAAGTCCTGTGAATATTAGATGGAGTGTTAGTCCACTGAAGAGGATGATAGTGTTAACTTATAATAATGCTGACAATATAATATTATAAAAATATAATATTATATTATATAGGGTATCCGCTGCATAAAACATATGCTGGATAAGTTGGCGGTTCATTCCGTTGTGGCAACCCTAGATTAATAAAGGGACTAAGCTAAAAAGAAAATGAATATATGAATGAATGTATTACACAATCAAGCATTTTTTTTCCTTTTTTAAATTTGCAAATTTGATATTGACACTCAATAAAATATTTCTGCTGTTTGTTCAACCTATTTGTTAAATACGAGCTGAAACAACACTATTCTTAAGATTTTTTGGAGCAAATTAACTGTTTTATGTTCAATCCACTTCATTATCTTTAATCCGTCCATTTGTCGGATTATTAAGTATTTGTGGTGGGACAGCATGAAGGAATTTAATGGAATCCACAATTTTTTATACAGTTTAGCAGGCCTGTAGCTTCTTTCTCAAAAAGTGGACCTTTTTGCAGTTATTTACCTCATTTTCTGTTTATTGATGAGATTTAAATACTGCATTTTATGATTATATGCATTTATCCACTGAGTGGTACAGTACAGTACGGTACGGTTTGGTACGGGTCACCTTTAGTGACATTTTATATACTATTTTTAGCTGGATTAGCTTGTTGGGTGGTCATTACAACATACTTTTTTAAGGATAAAAATATTTCCTAAATATTTAGAATGAAGAAATATGAATAAATACTTATTTTTATAAATACAAATATATTAAATCATACATCATTAGAAAAAAAGGAATTTGTTAAAGTAAAAACTGTAGTTAATTGTTATTTATTAAGCAAATAACAAACTGTAAAGCACTTTTAACTTTCCTGTCAGAATTTGACCATTTGAATACTAAAAAATTAAAACATAATAATAACAGCATGAATAATACTGTAAAGTTTCACAATTGTTGTAGCCTCTCTAGTTATAAAAGTACATTTGACAAAATTCATGCATAACAGTAATAGCCAAATTTGTATTAAAACTGAATTCAGAATAAAAGTTACTTGTAAAATGTTTTCTCTATTTAAAAACAATACAGTAGCGAAAGAGGAATTCACTTATGTCAGATTGTATGTTGTCTTGCACAGCTGGATGTTGGACTCTTGGAAAATAATTGTTTGCATTGGACAAAAGTAGTCGAAGTCACAACAACCTTTTTTGATCGGTTATTTTCACAGTTTATGATGGCAACGCTGTCAAAATAGGAAACTCATGATTCGGACAAATTATAAACACTTGTCAGTGAGGCATGGGTCTTCAAACCACCCGTGGTATGCTTAAATATGCCACATTCGACTGCTTCAGACACATCAATGTAAACATTTTATAGTTATGCATTGCTAAATATTATACAGTTCTTCTGATGATCTATAATAATGTAAAAATTCATATAAATGTAATAAAAATAAATATATTTAGTGATATCACAACACAAATTGTTAGGTTACAAAAAAAACGACCAGTAATAGAAATAAGTTTGGGCATTCAACACTTTATTCACAAAGTAATGAGCACTATCAAATGGTCACTGGTAAACCGAAACAAAAATATAGGTATGATAAATTTATAGAACTGTACAAGACTTTATGTTTAAACCATCTCTCATTTCTTTTAAAATCCTATTTCAAGAAAAAAAACCTTCCTTTTGAAAGTGCCAGAAGAAAATGTATCCTTCCATTCGAGTCTTCCATACGTCTTAAATCCTCCGATTTCTACACTTTACAGTAAATCTGATGGTTTTCAAAACAACCATACACAATCTCAGACAAAACTGCTTTTAGTACAGCCATGAGAGGTGAGGGGTGGATGAAATATGTGAACACACAGTCAAATTACTTATTTAAAATGAGCTGAAAGAACACGGATCTTGAGATTTTTTGTTGGGACAACCTAATTGTTGTATGTTCAGTCCACTTAATTGTTATTTAATTGATATGTGTTGGGACAACATGAATGAATTGCGTTGAACCCTGCATTTTTTTAACAGTGCACTGTCCTGTACTGATGAAGTGTCCCAGAGTCAGTGGACTGATCGGGGATCAGATTAGGATCATTATAATCTCAAAACAGCAATGGATGAAACACACGGGGAAGGCGGATTAATAATTTAAACAATCTCAGATACATCACCATAAAAAAATCTGGATATGTGTATTAAAGAACTGTTAAAAAAATACGCTGCATAAATAATAAAACTCGAAGCTGAAGTGAAATCTTTATGGCTGGCGGTCGGTTTAGCTTCAAATGTGTAATAAAAATATCCTTTAACCATTTACATTGCAAAACACACATTAAAATACATACATCCATTTCATATATTTGCTCTGGTATTAGTAGCATCGTGAAAAGCGAAAACGTTTTTATGAACAAGCTAAGGTTACAAATATGATGAGTCATGTTCGATACATCAACATTTCTTCCTCTGTGTGTTTGGAGGGAAACACATTTTAATCAAACACAATTAATGACAAATACATCAAACAAACCCCTTTTCAGTGATTAGTTGGTTCAACTTATAAACTGTTTAAGAAATTTTGATTATTCTTTTTAAAATGGACCAGAAAATGGTCCAATATTTAAGTGTAAACAAACTGTAACACTGGGTGCAACCAATCAAATCAAAAAGCTCAATTTGAACACACTCATGTTCATATTTGACTACACCGAGTTTACACTCACACACACACATACACACACACACTCGTCATTGACCTAAAGTATTTGAGGTGCTGTTCGTGAAGTTGTAAGGCTGTGTAAGAAGCGAGACGCTTCCTATAGAAAACCAGCGAAAGAAAAACAAGGATTCTGGTGCAAAACCGTTTTCAAACTGGATCAAGTATGAACAGACACAACGACTCACTTCCTTGTTAAGTTTTACTGCTATGAATTTGAGTCCCCAAATTCCTTTAAAAAAAACTAAAAGATTAAAGAATAAAAACAGAGAGAAGACTCTAAGTTAAAAGGTAGAACATGTGCTCCGTTCAAAGCCTAGTCGATCTCATGGACAGAATGGGAAAACTAACCGAGTGTAACAGGAAATGTCTGAGGCTAGGAACAAATATAGGAGACGAAATTCAACCTGAAGCACTGTACGCTGGTATTAAACATCCGTCGAAAAGTCTTTCTGAGGAGGGACAGTATGAGCAAGAGAAATAAAACGCAAAAGTCAACCCGTTTCCTGCAAAATCTCATTGCAGTCACAGTGGGTGGAGCTTAACCTCCTTGTCCTTAACTCCTCCTCTTCCTCTTCGTCACTCTTTTCTTTCTCTCTGTCCTCTTTCAGCTCTCCAAGAGGAGTATCCAGGCTTGATTTGTCAACTTGTGACCCGACAGGTTGTATGGAATTTGATGGGTGTTGTTCCTGTTGGTTGAGCCCCAAAGCGTCTCTCAAAACCTCAGCACCTGCTTCTCTCAGCAAAAGAGCAGGTGTGGCCAGAGTGGTCAGGTAGATGGCTGAAGCTGATTGGCTGGAGGACACAAGGGCGTGGCCTCTTTCTGTTAGTCTGTCTTCAGAGCGCGGCGGAGAGTACGGCTGGTTGTCGTTGCTGAGGAGGGTGAACATTTGGTCCACGGAGCGGCTGAAATGAGCCCAGTCCTCGAGGCTGAGGGTGAAGTTGAGTTTGAGATCGTAGGCGTGTTCATCAAGTCTGTACAAAGGTTCAAGTTCGGACCAGTTCGACTCGCCGGGAAACAGGTTAGTGTCTTCCGGGACGTCCTCGTCGTTCCACAGGTTACCCTTCCCATCCTTCCCAAATCTGTCCTCTGTTGGGGGAGGAACCAAATTTAACAAAATTTACTACCATTTTACAATAAATTACATTATTGTCTAGCGACAAAACGATTTAAGGCACTAATTAAGAGTGGATGCATCAAAATGAAGATGGATGCTTGTGATTTCATGGAGAGAGAAAAAAACAAAACAATTAAAAACCCTAAAAAGGATGATGGATGAAGGAACGTAAATGTTTCAGGCAAAGATCTAGCAAGATGAGGTGAAGATGATGAGGGGCGCGTGTTGGGAATCTTCCCTCAAAACTGCTTTATTTTCCCCGAGCAGCTTCCATGCAGAGAGACGCGTCTACAAACTAATGTTGTGTCATGCAGGCCAGGCAGAACTAAATGAGTTTAAGATAAAGGAAATAAAAGAGAGAGAGAGAACGGTGATTTAGAAAAGGTAAGTGGTTTGGTGGCATTGTATCCTATGGACGAGAAGCAGAATTATTGTCCAAACTCACAGCGATTTGGAGACAGGCTTCCTCACTTTAGGCCATTTCCGGCGCTGAAACTGCCTAATGCGACAAGCAACGATAAGACAAACTGTTACCCCCGCCCCCAAATTCAAGCATGTGATAGAGACAGCCAATCAGAGAACTCTAAGGTTTTCACATATACACAACAACACCCACGGCTGAATGCATGCAAGGCACAGTATAAGGCAAGAGAGAGGAAAACAAAATAAGAAAGACAGAAATCTGAAGGAGAAGACATCTGACCTGTCAAGGAAGTTACTTGGAGCTTATGTGTTTATTTGATAAACCTATGTGTGAGTTTTGTCAGTTATGGTCAGTTATGATTGTTGGAACTCGTTTATAGTATCGTGTGCAGTACTGTTTTAAAGTTTAGGGTTTGGGGACATAAAGGATGAAGCATCTTTTGCTCACCTAGGCTACATTTATTTGATCAAAAATACAGTAAATAATGAATAATATTAGGACAACAAATGTTTTCTATTTGAATACATTTTAAAATGTCAATCATTTCTGTGACAAAAAGCTGACTTGATCTTAAGTATCAAAAGTCCAGTCTTCTCTGTCACATGATCCTTCTGAAACTATTCTAATGTGATGTTTTCTTGCGTATTCTTGCATAGAAACACTTCTTATTATTGTAAATGATGAAAATGTGTGCTGCTTCATGTTTTGTGGAAATTGCTATATATTTTTCAGAATATGTCAAAGAATAAAAAGCATAAAATATATATTATAAAAGTACAGACTACTATAGAATTATAAACATCTTTAGCAAAACAAATGAATAATAATTTATATTATATTTGAATGTAAATTATTCTTATGTAAATTTACATATTCTACAGTAATATTAGATTTTTGCCATTTGTAAATATTCTGATTTCAGCAGTACAAAAGAAAAGAAAAAAAGCCTTAAAAAGTCGTAATATTAAAGTCATATTTTTTTCCTCTTAATTTTGACTTACTGTCATAATTTTGACTTTCTAAGGCATGATTTTTTTATTACTTGCTGGATTGGGATTCAATATAAAGCAAACTTGTTTTTCGGTTTGTAAAAAAGCTCTTCATATTTTTACTCATTATTATTGCCACCAGTTTTTTCCATCTCTCCTTTTCTTGTATATAATTCCTAAATTTAAAGACAATACAATAAAGTAAAAACAATCACTGCACTTTTAAAACTAAACTGAATTTATTAACAGATTTGTTTTGTAACCAAATCAAGCCAAATTTAATTTTTTTTTAAAGTAATGGCAGTTTTTTTTTTACAATGGCAGTTCAGGGAAGCAAAGATAGAATAATCACAGTTCAATATTTGTGCATAATACATTCAGAAGCCATACAAAATAAACTTCACTTTATGTAAAAAAAAGAAAAGAAAAATCATCTCATTTTTGTACAGAATAATTAACAAAAGATTTTTAAAAATAGCAGAATATCTTGCTCCACAGACTTCCACTGTAACAACGTTACACTTCTTTTTCATACAAACTACAGAACTGGTCACGGTTTTGTTGTTGCAAACCTATTTAAGTTTCTTTCCTCTGTTGAACACAAAAAAAGATATTTTGAAGAATGCTGAAAACCTGGAACCATTGACTTTAACAGTATTTGCTTTTCCCACTATGGAAGTCAATGGTTGCAGATGTCTAACATTTCATCTAACTAACATCTTCTGTGTTCATAGGGGGAAAAAATTGGCTTGAAACCACTTGAGGGTGAGTATATAAATAGTACATTTTCATTTATGTGTGTACTATCCCTTTAACTTGTATTTAATATTCTTTTAACATCAAATCAGCGTAACTTTCCACTCTTCCTCTATGACAGCGAGGTCTTCTCCTTTCTTTGACATTGAGGAGTGAATTCCTGTGATGCCTTTACAGTAGCTGTGTGTGTATGTGTGAGTTTGTCTGTGATGAGCATCAGTGAGTGATATTTCATTCGCTAATATTCACGGTTAAGCTCCAAGCTGTCTAAACAGAACTGCAGAAGTGGATTAGTATCTTCATCCAAAAAAAATAATCTGGCAGTTGGCCTTCTAGTCTACAATGGGGTTAAATTCATTTGGCAGTGATACCTGTATTCATCATAGCTGCTTCTCTCTTTACCCCCTGAAGAAGAGACAATATTGTTAGTTAGAGAGTGTAGAGACAATGAGATGTACAACCCCATTAATGTTTAAGATCCTCATGAAAGCATCACTGGGAAAAAAACAAACAAACAAACAAACAAAAAAAACATCCCTGGGCTTCTGTCCAAGGGTCACCTGGAAGTTTGCGGTGCCAAAATAAGGTCATTGAGGTCTTATGGAAGTAGTTATAAGAGCGGTATTGATAATTATTTTATGATATCAAATAATAATCTTATAATTCTGATTACGGAATAGTGTTGTGACAATTACTGATTTCAAAGTAAACCACGGTGAAGTTTCTTATGGTTAGTTTTACCAGTTAATACTTTATTATAATTAAAACCACGAGTGATCATCATGATTTTGAAAATCCCACTCGCCAATGTAAACACGTGTATATAGACAGTATATTTTTTAATCTAGAGCTGAAAATATTCTGATCATTTTCAAAATGTGTCTTTTCATAATAGATTTCACTCAATTTCATTATAGTTAAACAGATTTTTAATAAGAACTTCTAACTAATCTAACAAACGATAACTTTAACCAATCTTTACAGGCAGCTATGAGGTTGTTAATCGACTGCTTTAGTAGAGCCCTACTGCTTGCATTAATTAATGCATTTTTAAAACTATTGTAAGTAGAATATGTTCCGAAAGTGTACATTACCAATAATGCTGTACAGAAAATTGCACCAATCAGAGCATTATAGCTCAGTCGACACTGCACATTATGGGCTTTATTTTAAAACATCTAGGTGCAAAGTTTAAAGCGCATTGTCTATTTCATAACTACTTTTGCTATTTTAAGTTGAGAAAAATATGGTCTAAAAGGGTTGTTCTTATTTTCTGAGTTATAGATGTGTTTTGAGCATAAAGTGCATTAAACCAATCAGAGTCTAATCTCTTATGTCCTTTAAGAGTCAGTTGCGTCGCGTCATTGTGCATTTGCTATTTACATGGCGGATTTTGTAAGTGGAAAAACTGAACACTTCACTAGCGAGAAAACAGTTAAACAGACCATCTGTAGCACGAGGATAAAGAACGAGCCTCCTCCATTCGGTCTTTTTACTTTCTCTTTACTTTACTTTTACTCTTTACTTTACTCCTTTTCTTTCGTGGATAAGGAAACGGTGTTGTACGCACTCCACTGAAGACATCCATTAGCCTACATATTTAATTTTGTTTGTTAAGCACAAAGATTTGTTTTAAAACTATTTCTAAATTGAGTTCTAATTTCCAGCCAACAAATAAATGAACAGAAATAACGAAGTGTGCTCAAATAAATTATAGTTATATAAATTAGAGTTATAGTCCAAAATGGTCTAAAACCCATATGGTCCAAAACCCAACAGGTGGACAATTAAATTTTTTAAAACAATTTTAATTTTATTAAAACAAAAATAAATATGGAGGTAGTGGTTTTTATATTAAAAATAAATTAATAATTTTTGTAACAGTATAATTTAATTTTAATATATATTTTTTTAAATGTAAAGATATTTGTGTTTTGCAATTTGTATGTGTTTGGAATCGCATAAGCACACTACTAACATGCAATGGCATGGTTTATTTCAGTTCCTCAAAAAAGCAATGTGCCAACAATGCTCCTTAACACAACTCTTTTTTAACACCCATAAGTTCATAAACTGGCACAAATTGATTTGCTATTTAAATAAGGTGGCACAAAACATGAAAGTTAGAGTTGCTCTGATCTAAAAACAAATCACGCCACACAAGTCTTACGCCTTATTGAGCTGGTGTATGATAGGCTTTTATGTCACATATATTATCAGATTCTTTCTATGCTCTTAAAATACTTAAATATTTAAATAAATTTGCAAAACAGACTTGTTCAGACTCAATATAATAATCTAGATCAGAGATGTCCAAACTAGGACCCACAGGCCAAAGTTGGCCCACCATAACTTTTGATTTGACCCGACGTCCCATCTGAGAAGAGAGTAAAAATGAAGACGAGGGTCGGAGGGCCATTCGATTTTCTTTTCTAATTTAACATACTGTCACCTTCTGCTTGTTTGTTTGATTGTTCAACTACAAAAAAACAAACAAATTTGTTTTGAATATTTTAATTAAATGTTGTGAATGAATCAGATTAATTTAAATGTGCATTGAACTTGTTTCATTATAATTGGTTATTGATAAAATGGACAAAATTATAATCCAATAGTTAATAGAAATTGACCATGACAACTTTGTAATACAGTTTGCTATATTTACCTTCGGCCCACAGCCCTCAATTGAGTTTTTGGCCCTTTATGAGAAAAAGTTTGGGCACCCTTGATCTAGATATAGCTAAATACGTAGAAGGACAAATTAGAAACTGATAAAATAATCATAAATTAAATCCCTACTAGTGTCAATAGTATTTTTTGCAGATGAATTTGACCATTTTATGCACATGTTAGCATTAATAGGTTCAAATAGCTCCTTTTTTACATTTAAAAAGGTCATATTTTGGTTTTGGGGGTCTCCAACAACAGGCCGATACTTGTGCATGGTCAAAAAAAATACTTGCATTGTCTTATAATATGCATTTATTTTTACCTAATTATCCCAGCGACTCCCATATAATTTGTTCAGCGATTCCTTTGTTCCCAAACCCCTTCTTAGCGGGAAGCTAATCTGCGCTGATTTGACCGATGACCACAGCACTAGGTTGGCTATAGGTTGGCCATCTGTCAGTGATCGTCTTTTTCGCGTCATGATCAGTTCTGTGATCCCCGCACTTCCGCTAGTGTCTGCAAGGAAAGGGCGTTGGCATTTACAGAACTACATATTTGGTGATGTACAGTAGTGTGACGACGTCGATGCGATCAAACAAAATATTCGAACCCAACTCGATTCATTTATTCGACTCTGAGTCAACTATTTTGCTAAAGAATCAATAGTTTTAAACACAGTGTGCTTTCAGATTTAGACCTCAGCTGGATGTTTCCATTCACTTAGTGCTGTGTTACACACTGCATGGAAGCTCATTTTCAAAAAACCATAATAGGGGCTCTTTAAATGTAAAAGAAAATATGAACTTAACTGTACTATACTGTACATTTGATATAGGCTGTTTTTGCTGTCAAATGCTACTATAATTTCCCTTTGTATGCTTATAAAACATATGAAAAGCTTATACCGTGTTTTTTTTAATACTTTTGATTTTTGATAGCATTATACTGTAGGAACTTGATTTGTGCTTCAACAGCTTTTGATGCTGAAAATCGAACTCTGGAGTTTAATGAAGCAAGTTCAAGTTTTAAACAATATAGCCCATTATTTTGCATTACTTCTGATTACATGTATTAATTGAGAGTTACACGCCAATATGAGCAAACTGTGTTTGTTTGGCTAAGCAGTTCATTCAAACCCAAACCACATTTTTCAACAAATACCTGTATTTTACTCTACACTGTTAATAATTTAGCAAATTACACTGTATTTAACTGTAATATGAACTGTAGGACAGTTATGCAGTATGTTACTGTATTTTAAAGTTGCATTGTGAAAATTACTGTATATTTTACAGCAAAGACATACATACAATGCTGTAAATACATATACAGCAAGTAAATGGTACTGTACATGAAAATATAGTATGTTTGCTGTAACTGATTTACAGTAAGTTACTGTACATTCTACAGGAAACTGTTAACAGTGTACATTTGCATTTTAACTTTTATTTTGAGTGAATCGATATGCTCTGTTTATATCACCAGAAAAAAAATCCTGTCTGTTGAAAGCATTTAAACATCATTTAATGATCTAGGTGATCAAATGGGACGTCCTCGTGCAGCGTAGCACGTGCTGACCCTTCAGGACAGCAGCTCAGGAGGTGATGGGAAGACTTTCTGTTCGCATATAAAAACAAGGAGGACAGGAAGCAAGGCAGGGCCAGGGATCAGGTGAGGATGATGATGATGAAGATGTGATATCACCCTTTCCTTTGGTCCTTTCAGAGGAAGTGCAAGTGTGTGTGCGTGTGTGTGTGTGTGTATTTGTGTATATGTGTGTGTGTGTGTGTGACTCACCCATGTCAAGGCTGCGGGTGCGAGGGTTACACTGCTTGTGTCCCTTACAGCCTCTGAGCTCCATGAGCTGAACGTGCAGCTGATTGAGGACGTAGCGGTCCAGTGTGTTCACCGCGTTCACCAACTGCACATCGACACAGGTATAGTTGAAGTCAAAGTTATTAATCGTCTTGTGAATGTTTTTTTCTTTTTCAAATATTTCCCAAATTATGTTTAACAAAGCAAGGATTTTTTCACAGTATTTCCTATAATGTTTTTTCTTCCAGAGAAAGTCTTGTTTATTTTATTTTGATTAGAATAAAAGCAGTTTTTAATTAAAAAATAAAAATCATTTTAGGGTCAATATCATTGGTTCTCTAATACATTTTTTCCAATTGTCTACAGAACAAACCTAGTTATTGCTCTAGTTAAGTCTTTAAAATGCACTTTAAGCCGAATTCTACTATTCCACTAGTATTGCAAAGATGAAAGAAACCAGTTATTAAAGATCATTTATTAAAAATATTATGCTAAAAAATGTGTTGAAAAAATATGTTTCTGTTTAACAGAAATTGGGGAAGTTATACAGGGCGGCTAATAATTTAGGATGGCTAATGATTCAGGAAGGCTAATAATTCTTCTGACTTCTGACTTAAACTTTAGATGTACCATCATTTATACACTCATTTTTGTCAGTCAAACAGTGTTATATGATAAAAAGGCATTTGATTTGAATCAAATCAAATCGAATGTAAATGTATAAGAGTTGTGCCATCATTTCCACTATACTAAACACTTTTTTAAAATAGTGTACTAGTTTACTAAACTACTGTAACAACAATATCACTTATTGAAAATTCATTTATTATCCTTTATTTACTCATAAAAAACAAAAAACAAAAACAAAACAACCCATTTTTTAATTACAAATGACCCAAAAATAACCCATTTACAAAAATAACCCACTTCTACAAATTATTTTTGTAACTCTGATACTGTTATAGGGCCATTTTATCATCCAAAAAATTCACCTATTCATCTTATTTAAATACGATAACTTGTTTTTACTGATCTTTTCCTATTGTAAAAATATAAAAATAACCCACTATTGACAAATAACCCCAAAAATAACCCATTAGAAATAGAAACTTTTTAAAAATATATATTTTTCTATATTAAAACATTTTAATTAGTTTTGTACTATTCATTTTTTAACTTCATAATGTGAATTGTGTCCATCCACCTTATTTTAAACGTACATTTAAAAAAAATAATTCATATTTAATATCTCTTCTTCTTCTTCTTCTTCTTTTTTATTATTACTATTAAGGGGTTTTTAATCTTCTATTTTGAAATTGTAACAATACACATTATATTAGTAAGAGCATGTTTTTTTCAATTTATTTTTGTTTTTTTGACATCACTCACTTCCATTTATTTTAGGTGTCCAAAAATCAACCCTATCTTATTGTATGTGGCTAATTTGGCTAATTTGTATGTGCGATTTGCTCATCCTCCAATGACCATTGGGTTTACTGGCAGGGTTTGGTACCACACCTTCTTTTAAAAATTGTACATTCTCATAAGACTGAACTCTGAATTTGTAAGTATAAAATCGTTAAATTTCCTCATGAGATCAGGCTGACAAAAATAATTGTTACAGCAATTAAAACCAATTGTTAACACACTGGTTTGTAGCCAAACATACTTTTACTGTTTACTGCACTTGATTCATTCTTTAGTAAAAGTACTTGTATAGTTTGTCATAGGTTATGTGTATAAGTATGTATAGTATATTTACAGTTAGTAGTTAGTATAGTTAGCCTATCGCTCCTTTATGTTGGTTATGTACTGTAAGTTTAAAAATAGATTTTACGTCCAGTGTTGCGTTCAAACTTTTTGAGTATGTTCATTTATATAGCAATGTGGCCCTGCGAGACACAACATCTTGTTCCACTGTGTGTCCACACATGGAGCAGAACTCAATTTGTCTTATTTACAGTTCTTACAGTTCATTATGAATCAGAAGGCTTGCGCATTCACAGAAAACAGCCAAATAAAGTGGCTTATTAAAGAATCTTCAACAGTGTTTTTATGCTGTCTTTATATCTGACCACTGACCTGATATGGATCTGTGTTGATGTCAAAGTACTCCAGAAATCCAGTGGCAAACTCGCAGAAGAGGAAGTTGTGTGTCTCATTAATGGTCCTCATGCACCAGTAGGTGTTGTTATTGGCACTGGTGCATGCGCAGAATGGCCCCACTGCAAAACAAGCATACCAGACACTCACATATATAGACAGATATATAGATCACAGAGAGACATAGACAGTAATGGAGAAAATTATCAGCACTCTGGCATATTAGCAAAGAAGACTGTGAAAATAAATGTGTATCATTTATCCTCTTTATCTTACATAAGAAAACAAAACATATAAATCTGGCAAAACAAACACAGAAGCAGGGGAGAAAGACTGTGTTTATTTTTTTTATTATTTGCCTTAATCTGAATAAGTGATGGTGTTTACATGAGCAGCTTTTTGAATGTTCCTTTCATGATACTGTTTTACATGTTATAGCACATACAGTAATAACGTCATTGCGTTACCACGCTATTCACATCTCCTCTGGAGTTTCATGTAATTTCGGGTGTTTCATTCTTAATTTGTTGACTTTAACTGCAGTTTGGCACTTTCATTTTCATACAGGAACATTTCTTGCATGCCCTGCCATGACAAACAAGATATTGGATGCGAGGAAGATTTGATACCGCACACTGAATGAGAGAAAAAAAAACTCCATATTTCACAGTAACTTCCCAGGTTGCAAAAAATTCTGGCCCAGATTTGGCATAAATAAATTTGGCATTGCCCTGGCACTGGCATAATAACTGATATTTGGACCATTTAAGTTCAACCTTTTTTGACCCACATTTAAAATACATTTGTATTATTTTTAAATAAAGAATAGAAATTCTACCAATCAGGTCGCTTTAAGAAAAACCCATGATTCATGGGTTTATCAATTTCATTGCAGTCGTGACACACCAACACATCTGGCCCAGTTCAGGCCCAGTTATGGGTTATTAACTTGGCTGAGTCTTGGCCCAGATATGGTCCATGTCTGGCCCTTGTCTGGAAGCCAGACTTGGTCCAGTCATGTACCGTAATTCACTGTGGCATTTGGGCCAGAGCTGGGCCAGAGATATTTTGCTATGTGGGTTAAATGCACTCGGTATGTGCAGAAAATACCGTCAAACAGCCGTGTGTATAGACTATTGTTACGACCCAAAACCCAAAACTGGCTCGTATAACACAACATTAAAGTTTGAGCCGAACATATGAAAGACACAGACGTTTGAATGAATGGATTGACGTCCCGTCAATAAATCTTTAATTAAATCAAAAGGTCAAAAGCAGCAACAAAATAATTAAATCATGTAGACAGGTAGGGTAGCTAACAAAACAGTCCCCTGACTATAACTGCTTTTTAAATGGACAGATCTTACCTACAACTCCCGCGAAAGGAATAAAAAACAGATGAGTCTTCCGGGCCACTGCTTCCCTTCGCTAAACTAAATAAATAACAAAATGTGACTATGAAAAATAATATCCACTACCTGCTACGAAAAACAACAAAGTATCAAAATAAACAAGCTACTTAACACATTACAAAAGTATCAAAGATTAACAAAACAACAAAACATTAAAGAGCCGTCAGGTTGATCCTGGCATGGGCAAAGCCGCCAGCCAGCCCGAGCAAAAGGGGAGAGAGCCAGCCAAGATGAGAGAGAGTGAGCCGCCATTGCCATACGCCTTTTAAACGGGGAATCCCCAGTGATATCACCGGCTTCATCCAATTGTGGACAAGCCGCTAGAAAAACTCCACCTACTTGCAAGCGCACAACCATATGGCAAAAACAAAAATAAATAAAAATCGCAGACCCGCGTAACAACTATCCTGTCACAAATCCTACACGACAGTAATAGTTTGATTGAGGTGTTTGTATATTTACATTCAGAGAGCAGCATTTACAGTGGATCTTTCAGTCCATAACATTTTAGTGATATTACTGAAAACTTAGTAACTAAATCATTTTGACTAAGGTATGTTTTTAAAAACTGAAAGAGTACTGCTGACGATACAAACTAACTTTGCCTATGAAGAAACATAAACGAACACTGATCACACACTTACCAAATCTGTAGAGACAGGACAATCAACACCAACTGGAACTGTGTCTTTTTTAAAAGGCGACAAATGACAAATCCGGATTTCATCATTTGCAGATGCGAAAAGTATCTCGGGTAAAAAAATGTTCCTTACTAACATATTTTATTCTCGTGTTAGCAGAATAATCCACACATGAGTCCAGCTGCGCTCTAGTAACGAAATGAAATTAAAACAAAACCTTCGTTGCAGCACATTTAAAAGTGCAACACTGACGACCTGTATCTCCAAACATTTCTTTTTCTTCCACTTGTTGGCAACACAACGTGGCATCTCTCTGGACACTGTAACAGGTAAAAACAGTCTTCGAAGCTATCATGCATATCAATGAAGTTGCGCCTCAGAACCAAGTCTTTCTCTTGAATTAAAGATAAAAACTCAAAGACATCACATTGTACACGCCGGTACAGACATCCAGTGTACACGTTGGAATTTACACAAGGATCTCATCGCTGTGACGTAGCTTCAAAACTTATTTTCAAACCGGAAGAACGAATTGGCTTGAAATAACACAAAATCCATTTTTCTTGTTTCACTTTTTTGTGAAATATGTGTGTCCTAACAGTGTTTTTAGCAGCATGGGACATATATATGACTGTCAACATCTCAAAAATGTGTTTTGGTGTTTTGTGACCCTTTAAAATGGGGGAAAATCTTTTTATGTAACATGTATTTTTTTTTTGGACAAGATTTTTGGCAATAGATTAATTTTGATGATTTTAATATTTTAAATGGTATTTGTAGTTTGAAGAAGGTCTTAATTAGAATGTTTTTAAATTATACATACCATTAAAAAAATAAAAATCATCAAAATTTTAAATTTGTTTAGGGAAATATTCCATTAGAATGTATTAGTTTCAACATGGCACCAATAGACCATTTCAGGTCATTGCCCATGAACATTTCCTTCTTGTTATCAAACTATTTCATAACTGTAACGAGGCAGTTCAATCATAACTTCATGTTAAAACAGCTATCATAACATTATTTATCAATATGTGGCTCTTTTTTGATTCTTGGAAGCTGTAGAAATTAAAAATGTAAAACAATAATTACGCTGTGACCATTGTTTTTGTTTACATCCCTCAAAATTGTCTACAGAAGGCCTAAAATGACCAGTTGAGATGCCAAAGAATTACAGATTCCATACAACCAATACAATTCCTCATGAAAATTACTACAAAATGTACAACAGTTTCTACTCGTTCTTTCAGCATGTATTTTCCCTGATTTTCAGTTGTTTTATTTCAGTGAAAGGTCAAATTTTGAACGATCAAAAGGATAAACAAAGCATATTTATTACCACAGTCTCCTTCACTTACTTTATATTTAACAAGAGTGGCAATTATTTAACCCATGACTGTATATATATATTTATAGATGTGGTGTGTGTCTCACATGTCCAGAATGGAGCCGTCTGCCAGTGCTGGTTGTCGTGTGTGAAGCAGGTGAGACCGGGCATGCTGCAAGTGTCATTGTTACGCAGACGCTTTAACAGCTTCCTCAGCTTCTTCCTGCGCTTCTGCTCCAACAACATCCAGGCCTTTTTATCCTTCTCCTGTCCTTTTCTAGAGACATAGAGATGAATCAAAACCATGTCCGCATACATACACGCACACATGTATGTTTGTTTTTGTGAATTGTGGGGACGTTACATAGGTTTTTCATTGTGTTTATATTGTACAAACTGTATTTCTATTGCCCTAAACCCAACCCTTACAGGGAACTGTGTACAGTTTTACTTTCTGAAAAAAACAACAACAACAACAACCTCCTTCTGTGTGATTTATAAGCTTTTTGAAATATGAGGACATCAACAAGGTCATATTTCATCACCTTCTTGTAATACCTGTGTCATACCTATGTCATTAAACAGATTTGTGTCCTGAAATGTCACAAAAAACACATACAAACACACCCACAAACATACACACCTGAAAGGATGGACATTTCCTGTTTTGTATTTCCTCAGCTTACTCTTGTACTTGGATTTGTAACTAAAAGAGAAGGAAAATACAATCTGTCGAACACTAAACTTGGATCATAACAAGCCTTTAAATCACATGCAATAATATGATTATTTATGAATAAATAAATAAATAAATAATATAGATATACAGTAGATATATCAGGATGATAGACAGGTGCCACACTCACTAGTATTTGTTGCAGTCACATTCTTCAGGTCGCGCCTTTTTCAGGTGACCTCGGACTTCACGCAGGTTTTTAATCTTGGTTTGAAGGGTCTCAATCTAAAAGTAGATTTGTATCATTATATAAGAAACATTCTCTACATTCACACTATAAGGTTTATCACTCAAATCTGATATTTGATAATTTAAAAACATCAAAACTTGATGAAATTGGAAGAAGTGAATTAGAAGTGAGTGAACTAAGTAGTGAACTAATCTTTTAATGACCTCCATGCTTAACTGACCATAACAAAGAGTCTCAATTTAAATGACTATCAACAACTATTAATGAGGCGCCACGGTGGCGTAGTGAGTAGCACGTTCGCCTCACAGCAAGAAGGTCGCTGGTTCGAGCCCCGGCTGGGTCAGTTGGCATTTCTGTGTGGAGTTTGCATGTTCTCCCCGTGGTTGCGTGGGTTTCCTCCGGGTGCTCCGGTTTCCCCCACAAGTCCAAAGACATGTGGCATAGGTGAATTGGGTAGGCTAAATTGTCCGTATAGTGTATGAGTGTGAATGTGTGTGTGTGGATGTTTCCCAGGGATGGGTTGCGGCTGGAAGGGCATCCGTTGCGTAAAAATATGCTGGATAAGTTGGCGGTTGATTCCGCTGTGGCGACCCCGGATTAATAAAGGGACTAAGCCGACAAGAAAATGAATGAATGAACTATGATGGATTCATCATTGGCATCTATAGATGTGTGTCATACTTCATGGTCGATGTGGAGCTTGTGGTCTTTCCAGGCCTGCAGTGATTTATACAGACCCACGTCACACTTGACTGTTTCATTGGCCAGAATGGAGCATCTGAAACAGATGTTTGAATTTTTTTAATACATTTTATTCAACAATATTCAGCATCACAAAATTATTGTATCACCTACAAACAATTTCAAAATCAAAAATCTTCGTCAGTCACAGCACTGATAATATTTCAACACCACTTTAATGTAAACGACTCCACAACATTTATAAAGTGTAATACTTATACTCCACACTGACTCTACCCTTCAAATATGCATATATTCCAGTCATGGGGACCAAACAGTTCTAAAATGCACATTTTGTACTTTTAAACATTTAAAAAAATATATACTGTATATATATATATGTTTACTGTATATATATATCTGTATATAACTGTATATGTATACTGTATATATATATATCTGTTTTTTCCTGTATTACACAATCTCCTTTTCAATATTTTATCTTAATCCAATATCTAGATTTTAATGTATTTGTTTTCTTAAAATGAATTCACAACTAAAAATAATAAATTGAAAATAATAAAACATTATTTGTCTGCTGGGCTGCTCAGATATTGGGGTAGAAGTAGATGCAATAATTTTTTTTTTTTAAACCCTTACCATACAAAATATGATATAAAGCGATGTTATACTGTTGGTATAATTTATACTTCTAGGTATTTATTGAAGGCCCTAACTTATTTTGCTTATTGGTTAAATCCGCCCCTGGCCCACATGTGTGCGTTCTCCCGACCTGTGAGTGACTTTGATGGAGGAGGGCACACTCAGGCTGTTGCTCTGACTGACGGTGGTGGGCTCTGTCCCACTGAACTCCTCATCTTCATCCATAGCGCTGTGCCTCAGGCTGAGGTTCCTGTGCTCATCGTCCAGTTCCACTGCGTACAAATCTCCTCCGGTCTCCATGGACAGAGCTCGAGCAAAACGGTTCCTGGAGAAACTCTTCAGAGACTTCAGCTCTGCCGTCAAACACAACACTTCACTTTATCAACAATAAAAGAAAGATACTACACTGTAAAAAATGCTGGGTTCCACACAATTCCATCAAGTTGTCCGAACACAAATCAATTAAGTTAACTTCATTGTTTTTACATATATAAGTTGATTGAACACAAAACAAGTTGCCCAAAAAAACTCTTAAGAATTGTGCTGTTTCAACTCATTTTAAATAAATAGTTTGAACAAGCAGCAAAAATAACATTTTTGAGTCTACACAGAGGAAATTATAAGCAATTTATAGTATAGTTTGAAAAAAATATTTGCTCTAAACATATTTTTTGAAACAAATAAAAAGAAATAATATATATATATTTTTTGGCATACACTGTAAAAACTGATTAGCGAGTAAACCAAATTGCCTTAAAAGCAACAAGTTGACTTTACAAAAATAATGTAAGTAAACCCATTGTAACTTGGAACTGTTGTTTTAAAGGTGCAGTAGATGATTGTCTTCGGAAACATTTTTTGTTGTGCTGGTTAACAGTCCAATATTACAGTAAATGATCTAATTGTATTTATATGTATTTTTATATTCTGGGTAAGGCATAAAACTAAAAAAATTTCATCCAATTAAAAATTTTCGGACGACATCTCCCATAATTCTGTAAACAATTGTGTTGTTTTGACTCATTTATAACAAGCAGTTTAAACAAAACTGCAAACATCACTTTTTAAGTGTATAAAAGAAATGATTATACAATGCTATAGAAGAAAACATAATAATTGTATGAATAACAATTAAACAAAAATGGGCTATATGAACAGCTAGTGTATTTCAGCCAATGATGAACTTCCGGGGAAAGCTTTATGTGACTATTTTCAATTTGATAAGGTTCCTTTACGTTGTAATGTAATTAAAATATAATCAGTTAAATAGACTAAAGCATCCATTTTGTTGTTAAATCCTAAAAAGAGACAAAAGAACGTTTAAACGCATGCACTATCATTAGCGGCAGACTAGTGCTAAATTCTATTGAAAATACTGGGGTAAAATTAATTTCTAAGAAACCTTTGAAAATCTTAAAAAAACAAACAACAACAAAAACAACAAATAACTGTTGTCTGTTGGATTATTATTATGTATTGGATTACTATGTTTTAAAATTTTTACTGTTATTATTGTAAACATAATTTTCAAAAATCCCTCAAAGAGTACCAATAATTTATATTTGATAAATTCTAAATAAATCTAAAAAATATAATTTTATATAACTATGATTATTATGATTAATTAATTTATTTTCTTTTCGGCTTAGTCCCTTTATTAATCAGGGGTCACCACAGTGGAATGGACCGCCCACTTTTCCAACATTTGTTTTACGCAGGAGATACCCTTCCAGCTGCAACCCATCACTGGGAAACATCCATAGACACATTCACACAAATTCACACACACACACTCACACACACACACACACACACACACACACACACACACACACACACAC
>CAIGQQ010000835.1:682720-696495 GCA_903798035.1 Danio albolineatus
AGATAGATAGATAGATAGATAGATAGATAGATAGATAGATAGATAGAAGCAGTTTGAAAAAAAAGATAGATAGATAGATAGATAGATAGATAGACAGACAGACAGACAGACAGACAGACAGACAGACAGACAGACAGAGAGCCAGAGAGAGAGAGAGAGAGAGAGACAGACAGACAGACAGATAGAATGATAGATAGATAGATAGATAGATATATAGACAGACAGACAGACAGACAGACAGACAGACAGAAAAATAAATAAATAAATAAATAAATAAATAAATAAATAAATAAATATTTGTATTATCTCTATAGGTATTTATGTGGTTCACAGATATGTTGGTTTTGATGCCATTAACTGATGAAGGCTAAGCTCATGAATATTTATCAGGTTATGCACAAACGATTGAACATGAGACTTATTTAAATAGTCGGTGTGGCATATTGAGGTCAGCAGCAAAGTTTATACTGCTAATTTGCAAGTCAAAATTAAACGGTTATAATAAGCAACAACTTCACAAAATCTAGTTTTTTTTACTAGTGCATCAAGTTGTGACATTTCATTTGATTTGGTCTCCATCTGACATCTTATTGGTTTTGAAGGTCATTGAAGGCATTAAGAACAGATGAATGTTAAGCACTGGACGGTACTTTGAGAGAGAGGGTTATTTTTGGCAGTATGGACATTTTAGTTACTGATATTCTTCCCACGATGGATATTGATAGGTTCATCCATTGTTGAAGATCGTCATGTATTTTTTTAAGTAGTAGAGAATAGTTGAGGGCAAACAACTCTGGCAGTCTGGGGGAAACGCTGATGCCCAAATATGTGATGTACAGTAGTTGGTGCACAGAGGAAATTGTGATGTTGGGATGTCACATCCACATTGGTGGAATTTAATGGGAGTATAGCAGATTTATTCTAGTTGATTGAGTATTCAGAAATATTTGAGAAAGTGTCGATAAGTTTTATTGTTTCTTGTAGTGATGTTTGGGGATTTTGCAATATATTTTGTATATATATAATAATGGGGATTTTGTACATATAATAATATATCATCAGCGTAATGACTTATTTATGGTGTATGTTTGGTGTTTGAATTCCTTTGATAGTTGTTTTGACGGATAGCTGCTGCAAGTTGTTTGATGAATAAGGTGTATAGAGAGGGAGAAAGGGGACATCCTTGTCTAGTTCCCCGGTGCAGAGTCAAGCCATGTGATGATAATTTGTTAGTAATTACGGTAGCTGATGGTGATGTGTAAAGAATTTTAATCCAATTAATAAATGACTCCCCGAAACCAAACCTCTCTAATGTGGAAAACAGGAATTTCCAGTTTACTTTGTCAAAGGCTTTTTCTGCATAGAGAGTGACTGTGATAGATTTGTTTTTGTTTATTGATGAGTGGTGTATAGGTTTACGAGTCTGCAAGTATTGTTGGATACTTGTCTACTTTTAATAAAGCCGGTTTGGTCTGAATGGATTATAGATGGCATGATTTTTTCTATTCTATGAGAAAGTGCTTTAGCAATTATTTTAGTGTCTACAGTATATTAATGTTGGGTCTTTATTGGGCTCGAGAAGTGCAATTGTGGCTGTTCATGGTATCTGGAAGTTTTGACTTTTGTTTTGTGTTATTATTTCCCCTATTCTTTTTTAACTGACAAGGAAAAACTGATAAAGTACCATTCAATTCTTAAAACTCTTTATACATAAGCAATTATTTCGAGTAGTTATTCACCAGAATCATCATGCAGTAGGATATTGCACTAATGTTGTGATTTACAGCAAACAAGTTAAGGCAAACAAGTTTCTCAGGTATTTTTTCATGCGCTTTAAAAAACAAAAGCTGACTATGGTCATTCTAGCTACATGGTAATAAATATCTCTTAACTGGCAGTTTTCTGTTTTTTGTGATTCATTTTTTATAGTTTATTAATGCTTTTGAATTGCATTATAGCACCTTGATCTTCCTTCCAACAAATTTTAACCTTGAAAAGTTTGAAAAAGTGCCTTTTATTAACCTTTTTAATAGTTTAAAATGATATATTGCCTGGCTTGGTGTTGTGCATTATGCTACAAAAACCTTGTAATAAACTGCCAGTACATTTTTTGTTATATTTCCTATATTTTCCTATATTTTCCTATACATCATATTACTTCAAAATCCTAAAATGTCAATAAAAGTAAACTGTAGAGTTAGATTTTCCTGCTTGTTCAAACTACTTATATAAAATGAGCTCAAACAACACACTTGTAACACATTTTTGGGAGAACTTAATTGTTATATGTTTAGTCAACATAAATTTAAGTTAACTTAATTGACTGACAACCTGAATGAATTGTGTGGAAACTTGCATTTTTTTACAGTGTACATGATTGATAATATATAATAATGCATGACAAAGACAAAACAGCAATAATTGTGTCAGACTGACAAAAAAAAAAAAATGGAAAAAAGGCAAGACACAGATTGTGGAGTGTGTGTGCTGTTGTACCTGTCCAATCTGTTCACATGGCGTCTGGTACTCGGCGCGCTGGCACAGGTCTTTAACACGCTGGTATTTGGGGAGGTAGTTCTCCTCCTCTGCCATATCTTTCCCATCATTCAACACTTTGTGCAGCAGTTTCCTGCCACCAGAGTAGAAAAGAAAAGCCTCCTGTTATCTGAATAAACATATGCTGACCTTTCGCACTGCAAAAACCCAAAGCGCCTGGGCTGTTTTCACATTTAATTTGCGCTGACTCACCCTCTCTCCACCAGGAATGAGTCCCTCCACACTTTGCCTTTCTTGTTGAGCTGGAACCTGCAATTAGGAGAGATGGATGGATATTGATCTACGGGCTTTGTTGTTGATCACCTGGAACAGCAAATTATCCTTAAAATTTTTCATCTTTCAGCAAGCCGTGCAATTCGTTCGAAAAAATGATGACTAAATGCAACAAGTTTGAAAACCAGAGGAATGCAAACTGCTTTAACAGAAATTCAGAGTGCAATTTAGAGCATAACTTTTTTCCATCTATTGTGCCTGATGAAAAGCAGGAGATGAAAAAAAAAGAGTCAATAATTTCAATATTCTGAGCGAGATGCTAATGGTCTAATCAGATTCAATTATGTCTGCTACGCTAAGCTAAAAATGTTCTTGACAGACCCAGAAATCTCCACTAGGAACGAGTCCCTCCACACTTTGCCTTTCTTGTTGAGCTGAAAGCTGCTATTAGGAGACATGGATGGATATTGATCTACCGGCTTTGTTGCTGATCACCTGAAACAGTGAATCATCCAGAAAGTTTTTTGTCTCTTAGCAAATAGTGTGATTGTTTGACTAAATGACAACTAAATGCAACAAGTTTGAAAACCAGAGGAATGCAAACAGCTTTAAAAGATATCCAGAGTGCATTTTAAAGCGTAACTTTTAATTTTCCATTTACTGTCCCTGATCAGTCGCAACAGTAGCCATACGACTGTATGCACTGTGCATACCTATCCTGGTGCCGGGCCTGCTCTCATGGAACTGGTGACTGATTTCAGTCCTTCTTGTTCCTTTCATTTAGGTTATTTATTCACTTAGTGTTAGGAAAAAGTTAAATGTTACAATCTAATGTCATTGAAATAAAAAAAAAATGGCTTAATGTGTTACTTAGCTTACATTTTAAGGCATTGTAGTGTAGCAAAACTACTGTACCTCTGAAAAAAAAAAAAATCAGTTATTACCTTGAAAATTGGTTACATTTTGCCATGGATAACACACAACTCAATAGGCTATATAACTTATTATTATTATTATAAAAACCTGATGAGTCAAAAATTTTTATAATTTGAGTGAGATGCTTATAGTCTAATCAAATTCAATTATGTACAGTGTGCTGTGCTAAGCTAAGCTAAGCTAAGCTAAAAGTGCTCTTGCCAGACCCAGAAATCACCCTCTCTCCACCAGGAATGAGTCCCTCCACACTTTGTATATATAATGGGGATTTTGTATATATAATAATATATCATCAGCGTAATGACTTATTTTATGGTGAATGTTTAGTGTTTTAATTACTTTGAAAGTTGTTTTGATGGATTCATTCATTCATTCATTTTCTTGTCGACTTAGTCCCTTTATTAATCCGGGGTCGCCACAGCGGAATCAACCACCAACTTATCCAGCATATTTTTACGCAGCAGATGCCCTTCCAGCCGCAAGGGCAACATCCACCCTGGGAAACATCCACACACACACACACACACATTCACACTCATACACTATACAGACAATTTAGCCTACCCAATTCACCTATGCCACATGTCTTTGGACTTGTGGGGGAAACTGGAGCACCCGGAGGAAACCCACGCAACCACGGGGAGAACATGCAAACTCCACACAGAAATGCCAACTGACCCAGCCGGGGCTCGAACCAGCAACCTTCTTGCTGTGAGGCAAACGTGCTAACCTCTATTGGTGGATAGCTGCTGCAAATAGTTCAATGAACATGGTGAATAGAGAGAGAGAAATTGGACCTCCTTGTCTAGGTGCAGAGTCAAGCTACATGGTGTTAGTCTGTTGGTAATGATGGTAGCTGATGGTGATGTGTAAAGAATTTTAATCCAATTTTAATTGGATTTTAAAGAGTTTTAATTTTAAAGAATTTTTATCCAACTTTGAGCTGGAAGCTGCTATAAGGAGAGGCAGATGGATTCTGATCTATTGGTGTTTGATCTACCTTGTCAGATTGTCTAACCTCCCATTCAAAAAGTGGGTAGCACATTTTGATGACGCAATATGCTACCCATCAGATTTTGCTACCAGCGTAAATTTTATTGTGGATTAGTTTGATATGAAGCTGTATTATCACCCTAACCAACCTGATCTCTGACCCCAACCTCAGAACCATTTAAATACAGTGTTGGTAGCATAATCTGACGGGTAGGATAAAATATCAGGACACCGGCTTTGTAGCTGATCACCAGCAACAGCAAATTATCCAGAAATAATTTCGTCTCTCAGCAAATCATGTGATTGTTTGACTAAAAGCAACAAGTTTGAAAATATGTGGAATGAGAACAGCTTTTACAGAAATCCAGAGTTCAATTTACAGCGTAAGTTTTTTTTCTCATCTACTGTCCCTGATGAAAAGCAGGAGGTGAGGAAACAGAAGTGCTGTGTGCGTCTCCTGACCTTCTCTGCTGATATGAGTTATCGATCTGCGCTCTCACACACTCTCTGATCTCGGCAGGAGTTTGTGGCAGATTTAAGAGTTCTCCCTGCCTGGCCTTTTCTCCTATTCAGACTCCTCTTGTTAGCATATCATTATTGCACAAACGATAAACCTGATGTTTAGCGTACTTTGCCCTACATAACATTTGTGCTTTGGAATATGTATCACACTTAAAGTCATGGGCTTTATTGAAGACATGTGATCACTGGGCCAATCAGTGCTCGTGTTATTTAAAAAAAAAAAAAAAAAGCCATGTAAATCACAATTAATCTTTGCCCAGCACTAGTTTTTAATAATAATAATAAAAAAAATATTGCACCTATCATTGTCAGAGTTGATTATAATTCTGATTATAATATAATTATAATATAATTCTGATTGTCAGAATTATATTATTTATTTTATGATACAGATTTTAGAATGAATTGTAAAATAAAACATGCCATAGTCACTCCTGTATAAATAAGCATTCATTTAGTCTTATTAAACCTGCAAAGGTTCTTATGTCAAGAGCATTGATAGATTTTTTTGTTTTGATTTCCTTGTGCTGTTGGTTTAATCTCAAAAACACAGAGATGGCCTCGAACAGCTTACCTGTGGCAGCAGATGAAACGTACAGATGTGTTTGTTAAATTAGTGTCTATCTGAGGTGATTGAGTGCATGTCTCCCTGCCAGTAAGTTTTCCAGAAAGTCCCTTTTTCCCTGGATTTCTTATTTCCCTTCTCCTGCTGAGATACGCATCTCTGCCTGTCGTCTAAAATAAAAGCAAATCGACGGCTCCAGCGGAAGAGTGCAGAGATGAGATTTCAGCAGGTGTCATGGTGATGAGAGCTTCTGTGCCAGTAGGAAGCCTGGCAGACTGCCACCTGCTGCCACTCAATGTCAATGAGGAGAGGCGAGGTGTTGTTCCTACAGCTCTACTGGCCGCATTAGGCTAAACGCTACATGTCATTATCCTTGTGAAACTCAACACTACAAATTCATCAACCAATAGGGATAGGTGATATTCACATAAAAGGAATACTTTTTTCTGGAAATAGGCTAATTTTGCAACTCCCTTAAAGCTAAGCAGTTGAGTTCAGCTGGTTTTGTTTTTAACTTAGCTTAGCATAAATCATTAAATTGGTATCATGATAAGAATTGATAATTTCTAAGATGTAACTATAGAAGTTTCAAGCTTTAAATAGAAACATTTACAAAGTTGACTCTTTTTGAGTTCAGCCGATCTAAAAAGTGGCACACTTTTTACACAGCTTAGCATAAATCACCGAATTGAATTAGACCATTAGCATCTCACTCAAAAAGAATCGATAATTTCAATAATTTCCAAGATGTAACTATAGAAGGGTTAAGCTTTAAATAGAAAAATTATCTAACTTCTTTCTTTTTTTTTACCTTATGAGTGAAATGCTAATGGTCCATTCAGATTCATGATGTATGCTAAGCTAAGCTAAAAGTGTTCTTGCCAGACCCGGAAATCAGCTGAATGGATTTCAAAAAATGGTAAAACTCAAATGTTTAACTCTAGTTGACTTGTGGAAATAAGACCATTTCCAAAAATTCCTTTAAAACAATATCAGGATACTTATCGACACTAAAGTGCTCACGAATCAGAGCTTTAGGATATTTGCTGATTCTTACCCTCTTTTTGTTCCCCACACTTTGCTGTCTATACTCTTAACTGTCCTGTCCAATAAAAGATGAAAAAACCCTTTGAAATTATAAAAATACCTATATCATGATATTTTCTGCCAGTTACTTCGATAACAATATTAATGACGAAAATTCATATGTATCCACTGAGAAAAAAAGTATTGTATATTTAGAGAAAAAGTAAAATTTTTCCTTTTTTTGTTGCACTGCTGTAACACATTTATTCATTTCACAGGATGTAGGTTTTATTGCTATTATAAGAAACAATCTTTTTTTTTTTCAAATTGGAATATTGCAAACAATAAGACATCGCCCATCCCTGTCAGCTAATATGGTGAAGTAGCTCGCTGATGATTCTGCACTGAAAAAGAAAACAATAACCCCCCACAATCTAGATCATCCAGGTGCCGAATGTGCTGAAACAGCAATGTGCTGTGGGGGTTTACATTATACTATTGCCATTCCTCTCACTTCGTACAGATATGCAAATTAGTTTCATGATAAATTGCACTGTGTTCATTGAAGGTGTCACAAGTTTTTATTATGATGTTGTGTTGTTGTACCCCAGTACTGGATTGCGGCTGGAAGGGCATCTGCTGTGTATAACATATACTGGAATAGTTGGCGGTTTATTCGGCTGTGGTGACCCCAGATAAATAAAGGGCTAAGCTGAAGGAAAATGAATGAATGAATGAATGTTGTGCTGTTGTGTGCTGTACTGTATGATGTTGTGCTTTCGAGTTTCATACTATAATGATGTTTTGACATTAGTTTGTAGTCATGGTGCTGTGGATTGTGCTATTTTGTTTTTGTATGTATTGCACTACTATATTATCATGCTGTTCTATTATGATGTCATGCTGTTATGCATCGTCCTATCATGATGTCATGCAGCTATGCATTGTTCTGTTATGATGTCATGCTGTTGTGCGTTGTATTATCATGATGTCATGTTGTTGTTTATTGGTTTTATTATGATGTCATGCTGTTATGCATTTTTCTATTATGATGTCATGCTGTTATGCATTGCACTGTCATGATGTCATGCTGCTGTGTATGGTACTATCATGATGTCATGCTGTGGTGCATTGTTCTATTATGATGTCATGCTGTTATGCAATGCACTGTCATGATGTCATGCTGTTGTGCATGGTACTATCATGATGTCATGCTGTTATACATTGTACTATCATAATGGCATGCTGATGTGCATGGTACTATCACGATGTCGTGCTGCTGTGCAGTTACTATCATGGTGTCATGTTGTTCTGTGCATTGTACAATCATACTGTCATGCTGTTGTGCATTGTTCTATTATGAATATATGCTGTTATGCATTGACGCTTTGAGTGTCTAGAAAAGCGCTGTATAAATGTAAGGAATTATTGTTATTGTAAAGTTGCACGGTTGTTTTTCACACCATCATGATGTCACTCAGCATAGTTTTACAATGCTTTTGAGTTTCATACAATAATGAAACGTTAGTATGTATTCACGGCGCTCTGGATTGTACTATTTTGTTTTTGTATGTATTGCACTACTATATTATCATGCTGTTGTGCATGATACTATGATGATTGCATGCTGTTGTGTATGGTACTATCATGATGTCATGCGGTTGTGCATTGTTCTATTATGATGTCATGCTGTTATGCATCGTCCTATCATGCCATGCTGTTATGCATTGTTCTATTACAATGTCATGCTGTTTTGCATTGCACTGTCATGATGTCATGCTGCTGTGCATTGTTCTATTATGATGTCATGCTGTTATGCATTGCACTGTCATGATGTCATGCTGCTGTACATGGTACAATCATGATGTCATGCTGTGGTGCATTGTTCAATTAACATTTTTCAAAAGCACCAACTGACCCGATAACCCGGTTCCCTTAACCCAACCAACAGAGATTTAAGAAGCAATGCAGAAAAAGAAAAGCCCTCACAGCTGCCTGATTTTCAGATTTGACCACATTCTCACCCTGTAATTTACTTGTTTATTTTATTTTTTGCCTTTTGTTTTTGTTTTACCAGCTTTCTGGAAATGTTCTTCATCAGACTCAAACGTCATCATGGCGGTTAACTTCTCTCTGCATCTCAAGTCCGCTGACGCGTGTGGCGAGCTACCGGGCAAACTGGCAACAGTGGAAAAGCTGTCCACACTGAGGGAAGTGGTCAGCTGGTAGTGCGAAAAGAAACAGAAGCCATTGGAGGTGTCATACCACCCAGTATCGTTCGTTTTAACGACGAAATGCAGGCATACATACTGTAGCTCTGGCTACATAATTTGCACTCTCCAGAAGTGGCCCATTTTCACAATGAGCCTGTGTTGAGTAATACCCTGATGTATGGGTTTATATAGATATAATAAGCAAAATGGCAAATTTAAAAAACATATCTGACAATTTTATCCGATTAATCGGTTAACTGAAAAACAGTTGCCCACAAATCAATTATCAAAAAATCGTTAGTTGCAGCCCTATATACTTTTATAGTGTAGTGATGTTGTGCATCATGCTATTATGATTTGATTCTGTTCACTCCTGTTTTTTTATGTAATCAAGGATGCAACTGCATGAAACTGTAATATTAAATAATAAAGTCATCTGGTTAGTCACAATGTACATTAATTGTCAGTCAGTGTAAAGGAGAAGTCAGCTGAAGACCTGCTCACCTGTTCATCATGCGGTCTGTGTCCAGAAGCTTGAGGATGGATTTGCCGTCCATATCTGGAGGAACATCCATGCCAGCGATGTCCAGGATGGTGGGGGCCAAGTCTATGTTCAACACTATGTGGGGGTTGCTATGGAAACAGAAGAAGGGGTCGCCATTTGACATAATGGTCAGAAAGCAGACAAGCAGCACATGAACACTGACTGATAATAAGATAAAGGCTGTGGGGAGAATTCAACAGATCCACCCCTTGGAGAACAGAAAAATGGAGTACTACACTATTGATAGAGCATACACTGCGGACTGTTTGATATTTTAGGCAAAAGTAGTATGCTAAAAAGTATGGAATATGCATTCGTTTTGTGCATTTGAAGTGTCATGGAGGATAAATTTGATCGCAGGTGTACACGTCTATACAGTACATGTTTGTTTACTTTATATGATGCCTCTCAGATTAAACATACTGTATACAACCCATAGACCAACCCTAACCCTAACATTGGGACAGGGTTTTTAAATAATAGCTTGCAAATGCACATTTCTCATTCATTCATTCATTTTCTTTTCGGCTTAGTCCCTTTATTAATCCGGGGTCGCCACAGCGGAATGAACCACCAACTTATCCAGCATTTGTTTTATGCAGCGGATGCCCTTCCAGCCACAACCCATCTCTGGGAAACACATCCATACATTCTCATTCACACACATACACCACGGAAAATTTAGCTTACTTAATTCACCTGTACCGCATGTCTTTGGACTGTGGGGGAAACCGGAGCACCCGGAGGAAACCCACGTAACCATGGGGAGAACATGCAAACTCCACACAGAAATGCCAACTGACCCAGCCGGGGATCAAACCAGCAACCTTCTTGCTGTGAGGCGAACGTGCTACCCACTAGGCCACCGTGGCGCCATGCACATTTCTACCGAATAATAATAATAAAACAAAAAAATATTCTGATTGGCTGATATCAAAACTTGTACAGCCTCTTCACTTTTGTGTATTACTCTGCCCACACAGAGTGACAGCAGATAAACTTACCACAGTTTGACAAATATTGCAGCTGTTGGACAACATTATGTTGTTTAGACAGTGACTATGCAGTTTATTTATAAGGACAGGGCTTATTTTAAATATTTATATTTCGGCATCCATAAGCCTGTCATACTAAGCAGAGCAATGATGGTTGACGTTCCGTCACAAGATAGTGACAGAGATCGCATAATAAGCACTTAGAGGAGAAAATTTTCAATCTGCAGCTGATCGAATCATTAAAAAACAGGCAAGTGACATCTCTCTCTTTTGTATGATTAGGTGTTGTATTTATACCATAGTAATCTGGTAGGGTTTGCTTTGCTTTGGCTTTTTCGAGCTTAATTATTGTGATCTCCCAATTGCAACAGAGAAATACTGGGAATCGTCTCTAGACTGATGGCATTTCATGCCGTTCAGCTTCATAATCTTAAAATGTCAGCAAAATTGCCTGTTTTGCCATCACTAGACATTATGCTAGAGAATCATTTGAATACTAGCTCTAAAGTGATGCTGGTGAAGTACAGTAGCAACAGCTGCAGATTTGAATGAATGGCAGAAGAACGTATGTCCTCATACAAAAGGGTCTTTAGACTCTCTGTGTTTGATTTTTTTTTTTTATAGACATGATTATGGTGTCAAACTGTTGAACGCAATATCACACTGTATGTCGTCACTGGTGGTACACTAAGGCCCCGTTTACACTAGTGCGATTTCATTTTAAAACGCAAAAGTTTTGCTACGGTTACGCCATCTGTCCACACTACGCCGGAGTTTTCGAGCCGCAAAAACGGAGCGTTTTGGAAACACTGGAGAGGCCGTTTTCCTTCTAAAACGATGCTGCTCCGTCTCAGTGTGGATGGAGGGAAGCGGAGACATTTGAAAATGGAGGCGTGGCTGCTGAGATTTGCTATGTGATTGGGGCTTTTGGGTCATTGCGTATCCTTTCCTTATTCGTCAAGCGCACATGACTATAACGCCACCGGAAGACAGCAGACCAGCCTTCACTGTAAACACTGTATTTCTGATAGCCATGGATGTTTTATATTCGTTACTTTAAGTAACAACTCGACCTCGTCATCTTTCCACAAAAAGTCCTCTCTTGCTTTCTTTGCCATCACGTTCATCGTTCAACCAGCGTTTGTTGACTAACAATAACCAAATGCCGAGCGAGACACATGCTTCCTGTTTATATTTGAATGCGTATGCCCAGAGTGCGCTAATGGTCACGTGATATACATTTCTGGTGGCGTAGTGTGAATGGAGATCTGTTCAGAAAACGCTGGGTGAAACGCTAGTGTGGACGCGGATCGTTTTCATGCTAAAACGCCGTTTTAAAGCTAAAACGCACTAGTGTAAACGGGGCCTAAGACACTCCTCCAAAGCACGCCTCCCACTAGTGCCATTTTATAGCCATATTGCACTGCTACTCATGTGATATTGCTCATATATATATATATATATATATATATATGATTTATATTTATAAAATTTATATAAATTTATATTTTAAAAAATAAGAAAATTCAAGAGAACATGATTTCTAAATCTTCAACAAATATCAAAAATTTTGTTGAAATGTTGCAATATTTAGCTTTAATTTAAATGTATATCTTTCTATTTCTAAAGATGTTAGGTGATTAAAATTTTATTTAAAATATTAGGTGATTTATATTATCTGTTTAATAAATCTGCATCAAAATATATTGCCTATTTTCACTGGTAAATGGATAAAAATATTTATTTTCAAAATGGGGTGTACTCATTTATACTCATGTAGAGAATGATTTGAATGCAAAATTAATAACTGAGAGAAGAACATATTTTTAAACGCAATAGTATCCAATTTCTAATTCATTTAGTCTTTGCCATGATGACAGTACACAATATTTTACTACTTATTTTGGAAGTTACTCAAGATTATATTCAACATAAAGTGTGATTTAATCATCACAGTTCATCACACGCATTACAGTGGTTTGTTCTGTTGACAATTGGAGGGAAAAATTGTAAGGAGCCTAATAATATTGATCCTGAAACAATTTTTTTTCAGGCACATAAAAAGAAACAAAACTTTCTCCAGAATACAAAAAATATGAAAAATATATACACATTTTAGTTTTTAGTTGAGTTTAAAAGCTTGATTTGTATTATTTTAAACCATTTTGATCATTTTGTCCCAACCACTGTGCTAACAGAACGCTATTACATACTCATTTACCTGAGATATTAAGAAATCAGCTTTTAATAGTAAAACACACATTAAATACTAATCCCCCACACTTAGCTCTACAGCATCCATTTATTTAGATAATTTAAAAAAGTATGGATTTCAAAACTGAGCCTTTCACACCTGGTGAAGTCAATGCAATAAACCTCAATGGCCACTAATCCAATCACACTCGCACAAAACTTTTCTAAAAGGTAAATTAGCTTCATCTCTGTGTGACTGTGTTTGTGATGTTGAACTAAAGCTTAGCTCTGCCAAACTCCTGATCCTCTTTTCTGTGTATTTCTTTCACACTAAAAGTCTTGTGGTTTTCACATGAGCAGACTTTACTGCGGTTAATCAGCTTTTCAGGAAAAAAAAAGAGAAGCAGGATCAAACAAAACAAGACGACTGACAAATGATATTTAACACTGACGAGAGAGCCAGTTTCTCCTGTGGGGACGCAGGTTCAAACATGGCCTGCAACATGTGCTGATGTCTTTATATCCCTGCACATTAGAGGATGTTGGAAAGTCATGAAACACTCATAAATCAACAAACACAGAGTTCAGACCTCATTAAAGAGTAACTTTGGCCTTTAGGAATTATTACACACATAAAAAATGACTTACATGCTACATAATTATATATATATATATAACTGACATAAAAAAGTACATAATCAGTAAGTCATCACTTATTAGATCATTATATAAAAAATCATTATATACTGTGTGTATAGTGTTATCTATAATAATAAT
Source organism: Danio albolineatus (assembly GCA_903798035.1). NCBI lineage: Eukaryota > Metazoa > Chordata > Actinopteri > Cypriniformes > Danionidae > Danio > Danio albolineatus. The sequence continues at coordinate 696,254 of CAIGQQ010000835.1, forward strand.
ATTATTGATGAAAATAAAATAAAATAAAGTAAAAAAAAAAATTTCCCAGTGATGAGTTGCGCTGCGTAAAACATATGCTGTATTTGTTGGTGGTTCATTCTGTGGCTGTGGCAACCCCAGATTAATAAAGGAACTAAGCCGAAAAGAAAATGAACAAATGAATGAATGAATAATAATAATAATAATAATAATAATAATAATAATAATAATAATAATAATAATAATAATAATAATAATAATAA